>JABAJS010000042.1:0-76581 GCA_018221635.1 Tephrocybe sp. 10521TJB | reverse complement strand
GGCGCGCCTTATTTTGTTTTGGAAAATGTTAGCTACGGAATGTAAAGATCTTATAACTTGTACGTAGCAAAAACGTGACGTCACTGTAGTTTTAAGTGTAAGACATTCAAACAAACTCTCACTCACTTTCAATCTCGCACTCACTTATTCTGCACACTGAGATACCATGATACCAACTAAACCGTCCGAGGAACCTTCGAAGGCTGACAATCTCCGACAAGTGTCGACCCTCTTCCACGACCACATAGCCATGATTAGGAGCCAGCCTCCTCCTAACAACATCGACGAGCTCGCTGGTCAATGGCTAAAAAGCACCCGAGTGGAAATTATGCAGAATATTGAGCGAGAGTGAGCCGTTTAAAGTTCAGCCATCTTTATCTCATGCGCTAAATGGCGTCTACGACTTCTGAACAGATATGCGGACATGGTTAAAAGCTCAGACCCGTCAAAGGCTCCGCTGTGGGCCATGGACCCCTTAAGCCCGCTCACAATCCTCACTGGAAGCTTTTCTCGTTACCTGGAACCATACTCTGAGATATTCCGCAGACAACTTGAGAAATTTATGGATGACTGTGGATTTAAAGCCACCGTCAGACGCCTCACCACCTCTAATAGGTTTTTCGTCGATATTTCATTCTCCGAGGAAGTAATCGCCAGGAGCTTGCGCTCCGTGATTGCAGACGAGAAACATCTTGTGCAGAAAGGAAACGAGGAATCTGCACCTAGCCCAATTGCCAAGGCTGATACCCGACCAGAGGCAGAAGAGGAAAGCATAAACTGCATCTCTACCGGAGATTTTAGTGAAAAAAAGGAGCCTCGTAGAAAGAAAGAACGAAGAAAGCGAGGAAAGAAGGCAACGCGTGCATAATTCATTCTGAGTTTTATGTTAGATAGTAGTTCTTGCTATAGATCATGTAGAATCATCAAGGATGTGAAAGAATCATTATTAAAACTTGAAGGCAAATGCTAAGAATATGTAGACTCTGTCTACAGTATACCTTATCGAATGCGTGTTTCCGTTCGTGATCATTTGACAGCCACCTTCTCATCTTGCGAGTCGTTACCCGCATCATGGATATTACCCGCAGTTGGCGATGGCGTAATGGCCAGAACAGCCGGTATGGCAATGACGAGGGAAGCACCTAGTAAAGCCCAGTTTATTGTCAGTTGTGTAAGAGCCTTGTCTACAAGTAAACATCCAATCAACGAAATTCACGAGAAAGGGATTCAATCAACATACATTTCAGAGCATTGATACGCCATGCAACAGCGCCTCCAGCAGCCTGGAAGGTTTTGTACAAGCCGACATACTTGGCGGCTTCGTGTGGGGAGTCAGCAAGCGCAGCCATGAGCCAGTAACAGTATCCCTGCCAAAAGGCATCGAACATGCCGTAGAAGAAGTACCTATGTCCAGTCAGTTATTCAGTCATAGATCAAGAGAGGTAAAAAATTACGTACAACCAGAAGGGTCCAATGTAAACCTTGGAGTCAGAGAAGTCAAGCCACTGGGTCTTGCCTTGGGCATTCTCCCAACGCTGGAAAGCAAGTCCACCGCCCCAGATAGAGAAGCCGGTAACAAGGATGAAAACGAAGCCAGCAATAGCACGGTGGGGGCGTGTCAACCACTTCAGATCAAGGAGCAAGCCGATTCCAATTCCACCGAACTATGAAAACAGACTTAGAGAAACGAACATCTACAGAAAGAACGGATTACGTACCATCTGAGCCAACCAGTACATAGCACCGTTGAGAGAACGAGCACGAAGGGTGAAAGTTGCACCGTTAACGCTGTTTTGTTGATACGAGTAAAAGAAGTTGGCGCAGAAGAATGCGGGAATGAGGAGCCAAATGCGCCAGTCCTTGAGGGCCTCGATGAACTTGTTGATCTCAGCTTTGAATGAACCAACGAAGCCGATGTGCTTGCCGGTAGGAGGGGGGCCTGCAAGCGTTCCGTCCTCTCTTATGACCTTGTGGGGAGGTGCAATAAACACCGAAAGAAGCCAGCCCACAGCTGAAAGGAAATATATATAAGTAAAAAAGCCACTTGGCCTACGAGAGTCAACATACACATGATCACGATGAAAGCAGCATCTGGGAAGGTCAATGTCAGATTGAGAAAACTCTGGCGAAAGACAACTGACAAGTGCCATTGGTGACAGTGCCGCTCTTGGAGTGGAAGTTGAGGCCGAAGGATATAAAGGAACCAATACCTCCGCCCAAGTTGAAGATAACCCAGAAGATGCCGATCGCTGTACCCTTTTTATCCGCTAGAGGGTAAGAAACCATAATCTTCCGGAGAACCTCAGTTAGAACTGTCATATCGATAGTTTTTAGGACTCACAGCTCCTTGCGCAACCCAGAGGAAGGAAGCACCGATACCCAGGATAGCACCAGCTGCGATGACGAATGCCGAGTTGTGGGTGTGATTATAGCATAGGAGGGCCCCAGAATAGAGAGGATAGGTCCAGCCACCAAGCAATAGGCACACACGAGGGCCAAACATCTGCAAGACGCGTCAAGCATACAAAGGACAAGAACCAGTCCCGCGTACGTCAAAGATAGGTGGCACGAGAGTGAGTGCTGATGCTGCCGTCGCCGACAGAAGAGCTACAGTCGCGTTTGCAGCGACTGTGCTATCGAGCTGGCCAGAGCCGCCGAGACCACCGATGGCATTATACATCCCTGTCAGCGCGTTCAATTCAGAATTCTCACAAATAGTCAACTGGCATACCTGGGCACCCAAAACAGATGAGAGATATGAGCACGATCTGCGTCATTGGGCTCGTCCATGTCTGGTAGATCTTGCCGCGAAGAGTAGCAGCCTCGAGATGCGTGTCGTTTCCAGCTGAACTTCCCATGGTCGTGAAGGGTCTGAGCGAATCAAGAGAACGACCGGGGCTTCCTAAGTAGCGTTTACACAATGCCTAGGGGCGGCACCACATGGTCATAAATTATCTGCAACGGTCCGGCTTCCATGATAGGTAATATATATCTTTGAGGAAATTTGGAAAGATGGATGGGTCGAAACTTGATCCGAACTAGGTTTGGCGCGTTTATGCTATCGTGAGACCGTGGGCGGACGGGCAATGCCAAGATTTTTCTGTTTATCGATTGCCACGTACTTGAATGCAACTCGAAGATGAACAACGTGCTCCTGATTCTTGCTGAACTTAAGAAACTTTGAAAAGTGCGTCGAGATATTATGTATTGAACCTGATGATGTCCAGACAACTGCTAGGTCACACAACCTCCTCAGCTGATAAGCTTGATTCCCTCAAAATTGAAGACGGAATAAAAGCGATATTAGAAAGTTTAACCGAAATGATTTTGAAATAGCTGCCTTTGGAATTATTCAAGGCGACGGCGGGCAACAGCTTGGACAACGAAACTGATACCGTAACAAGCACCTCTAAGAAACTCTGGCCTCAATCCTCTTCAACAATCCTCTTCAACAAGCGTTCAGGAACATATGATATCACGATGCCCATTTTCCGCCGACATGATAGACGCCAAATCTCCTACCTACTTTCACTCCAGCGATGTCATTAAGGTACGCCCATTGTTCCTAAGTTGTTCCTGTGGGGCTCGTTAGTTAGGGGTTTGTTCTTCACCGGTCTTGCAGTGGCTCGAGAGGATCTCTTCACGTTTGTAGTGAGTCAAGCGTCAGAGGTAATTTTCGCTCACATACTTTACCATACACATGTCAAGAACACACGCCGACAAGAGTGAGGAACTGTCCTTCAAGTGAGTCAATTGCTTGGAACTTATCGGATGATAAGGGTTGATTAGTGTCCATAAATGACACCGAAAGCTCGAGGACCGCGTGCCCGCGGAACTTGTCTTTGAGCTCCATGCCCAAAGTCCACCTTGTCCTCCACCGTTCAGGACATTCCAATCAGAGGATTATGATTCAAAAGAGGGCGAATGTCGGTCGACTTGGCAATGCGCGAGGGGGTGGGTCAAATGTTCTTTGGTCACCTTCCATCTATCTCTCTCGTTTCTTACACGCGACGCGTATCGACGTGTAACGCGTAACCTCCCGCGAATCAAGATGGAGCGCTTGCCTACTGACGCCGAAGTTGACGCGCATGCGACGGTGCGAAGCGAGGCGGTAGCGCTGAGGGCATATCAAGGGCCATATTATGCGACGTCCAAGTCTGTTTCGCATAAGTATGTCTATGAGCGGGCAAGCACATAAGTACAATGAATGTATGATGGGAAACGCTAACAGCTAATCATTACCGTGCGATGGCCTCATACGGCCAGATGTTTACTCGCCCACGTATTCCTCGCCAATCCTCGATCGTTGGTGGTGGATCTTTAAGTACACGAGATGATGAATCTACACGTTCCACTGAGCCGAGGACAGCATAAGAGTATATTCTCCCCGAGGACCCCCAACCCTGCTTCAGGAATGCCGCCTGGAACCGGGTGGGGAGGATGCCCCCACCGCGGGATGTCGGTTGAACCTTACGATAAGACAAGAGTTTCCTTTCCAATACAAGTCCGTGACTGTGTTGATGTAGTATACTAGCATTAGGCGATCTACAACAAACAGAATATACAAAAATCGACATCTATGTGGCATAATCGTGATCGTTCTTGTCGTGGAATCCACATCTAATGAGAGATTTCTGGTTGTCATGATCTGCATTCATTTATCAGCTGCGTTTTCCCTTCAACTGGGAACGTACTTCGTTCATAAATACCGTCTCAGGGCTCAGACGGACATAAGATAATTGCAGTGGCTAATTAGGCGTGTGGGATCATGGACTATAATGTAGGAAACGATAAAATACACAGGCCAATTAAAAACAATGGGCATTGGGTGGGGGAGGTATACCTATTATAAATGCAATTAAAAAGGCGAATGAGCATCTCCAACATGCAGCCTTCAGGAAAACCCAACAATGATGCGAGCTCAAGTGCTCAAATGATACGAGATATTTTACACAGGAGGGGACAACTTGCGTTCGCTGGAAAGAACGGTCAAGCCGTGGTTAGGGACGACGTCAGTTATGGCTAGTGAAAAGGTTCTTCTCACCCGCTACCGTTCCCTAATAGTTCCTCGAACCGTTCCCGGAACTCCTTTAGCTGGCCGTCATGCTCATCTGAAGTAATACTTGCATTATCCATCTGGAAAGCCTCCATTTCACGAATAAATTGCTCAAGGTCCTTGACGCGCGTAATAGAGAGCTCAGGCTCATTTGAGCCCCGAGCACGAGCGAGAAACGACGCGACAATGGTTGCCATGCCTCCTATATGGAGAGGGGAAAATTTCAATATATAGGGGCTCTGCTATGGGCAACATACCTAAGACTGAGGTTGCTATAGCAGCCTGTTTTCATCTAATTCATAGGTGATCTTGGAAGGAAAAGTTAAGCCAAGTACATACATGCCTTGCAGACAGCCCCGCAGCCGCCAGGCCAGTGGTTAGCGCCCCGAGCAGAACCTGCATACCAATGGCTATATTTAAGGCATATCCCGTCATTTTGGCCTTGGCCGAATACTTGTCTCGTTCCGTGTGAGCGTTCGTGAGTGTGGGCAGTAGGCGCTCGCCAACCGAAAGTTTACGAAGGACCTAGAAATTGATCGACAAATTGTCCCCCTGATAACATCCATTAGGCTTACCTTGTCCTCGGTTGGGATTATCCAGTCAAGCTGCGATGGGAGCCTTCTTCCATTATGACTATTTGAGTCAATTGTCCTCGTGGGAGGTGGTAGACGAATCTCTTCAATGTCAGTGTCGCTTGGGAGATGCGGTAGCGGATGCGAGGGACTGCCGCTGAATCGAAGACCTGAAGACTTGGTAACATCTGTAGCCGTTCGTTCTGAAGACTGTCCGGGGTGTGGAGTATTGCCAGAGAGCCGATGACTCTGAGGTGACGCTGGGCCTTGCTGAGTGTCAGTCGCTTCCTGAGGGGCGTATGGTCGATGTGTGGGATAAGGGCTGTGATGAGCGACATCTGTTGGTGGTGGCTGGGGAGGCGTGGAGCTCTGCTGCACGGGAACCGACTGATCCTTAGGAGTTGGTTGGTTAGTACTAGATCTTGAAGGCTGATCGCGTTCATGGGAAATAATGTCCTCGCGGGGGTCCATGATGGACAAGTAGGATCCAAACGAGTGAGTGCTGCGTTCCACCACCGCAGGGTTCGGCAAAGAAAGGCAAGGACTTTGATACAATGACGCAAGGAGCAACACATATGTAGCTTTCTTGAGGCGGCGTGGGATCGTGGAGTCAATGCTGTGGCCAGAGAAAACACGGGGAGGTTAGCATAAAAGGCTATACTATGGTTCAGATTCAAAACACTGGAAAAAAAAACTGAACCATTGTACCGACATTTTGCACGGCCCATCGCCGATGAAGAGTCTCCCATTTCCAAACACATATATCGGAATACTATAAAAACCATTCGCGAGTTAGCGGAGAATCATGTCAGGGGATACGCTGTCACGAAGGGAGGCAGCAAGACCGGATGGGTGAATGCCGACTGCCAGGCGGCGCTCGATATGCAGTATAAAATTAGCTCCCTTTGGGATCTTGATATCCAACCATGAATGAATACTGATGGACCATACAATGGTAACCAGATCCTTCGATTTAGCCCTTTGACTACAGAAGGAAAATGTGAGAGGAAAAATCTGCTGAACTTGAAGTTTATCCGACTAACGATGAAACTCACCAAATGAGTTGGGCCTGGTCTACAGCTTCAACGTCAAGCTTCAGGCCTTCGTGATAGTTCCAAGTCAATGCTGTTTCGAAGTCAGTGGGTTGATATTCAGATTCAAGAGGCGCCTCCGGTCCGAGTCTAAGACTTCCTCTGCGATGAGTACAGGACGACTGAACGTTTGAATACATTATGGAACCATGTGGGCGTGGAACCCAAAGTGGACTGTAACCTAAACAGGATGTCATGAGTGGGAGTGAAGATGCAGGAAGTAGGAAAATTGTAGAGGGAAGCAAGTACGTAATGTGGCTAGTATATAAAGTCCCGGACTAGAGTCAAATAAAGATAATCTACTATAAGACTTCTAGATCTCAAATCCGGAAGGTACTTAGTATGATACAAGTAGTTCTGACAGTGAGTGTATCTTAAACAGGCGGGGCAAGCTTGCGTTCTCTAAAGAATATGTTAGGTCGTACGGAATAGCCGCCACTCACAAGCAACTCACCCGCTGCCGTTTCCGAGGAGCTCCTCAAAGCGCGACCGAAGCCTAAACAGTGTCTCATCGTATTCGTTCGTCATGACATGCCCATGGTCCATTTGAAATGCCTCTGATTCGCGAATGAATTGTTCAAGGTCTTTAACACGTGTGATGGATAATTCGGGCTCATTCGAACCTCGGGCGCGAGCCAGATACGAAGCAACAATGGTCGAGAGTCCACCTAATAAAGAGAGGAAACCGTCAATGTCTGTTCGCTCTTGGAAAAATCTTTGATGATTTACCCAGAATTGTCGTCGCAACGGCTGCCTGTTTCGTGAAGATGTCAAGAGGTTACTAACGACAAAGGAACCCAGACGTACCTGTCTCCCTGAAGCCGTTGCCGCCGCAAGACCTGTTGTCAGTGACCCGAGCAGAACCTGCAAGCCGATTGCCGCATTCAGGGCGTACCCTGTCATCTTCGCTTTGATTGCATATTTATCATGCTCCAAATGGGCCCTTGCGACTGTGGGCTGTAGCCTCTCACCCACGGAGAGTTTTGGGATGACCTATGTAGTCCAAATTGTGAACAGTAGTCAGGTTATGAAAACCGAAAGAATGACAGGTCTTGCCTTCTCCTCCAAAGGAACAATCCAATCAAGCCGCGATACAGGCGGACCTGATCGTGTTGTGTCAAGAGTCCTTGCCCGTCCTGGCGTACGAGGCTCACTTCCTCCTGGAAGAGGTGGGAGTGGATGTAGCCGTGGAGAGTACGTGTCGTGTCAATTGAGTAGAAATGACAACAAAACGCCACAAAAGGTTATAGCACAAGTTTTCAGAGTCCGCGATTCGACACGATGTTCTCACGATTCCAGTCACCCTCTTATTTCTTCCGGCGTTAACACGAAGCGGTCAGTCGCTTTGCTGTCAAAAACAAGAGTGTTGATGCCTTGCTCCATAGACATATGGTACATCGACGGCGTTCTTCGTCTGGGCATGTGGTGCACACTACAGACCTCATATCTCTAGTCTACAAGAATACCTGTCTAACATCCCGATGGGCTCACGATGGAAGCGGGGCCGTATATGAACCACGGCCACGGCCACGGAATCCACCCCTAGGCAAGCCTCGTCCGCGTTCGAAGCCATGCGAGAAGCCTCCACGGCCACGATAGCCAGGGACAAAGCCTCTGCCACCTCCACGCCCGAAGCCCCGCCCTGCAGGTGTACTCACGCCATTTGTATTAGCAGAAGAGGCCGGGGGCACCGGCTGCTGCTCCTCTCCTTGATTGATACTTAGTGTGCTTGGTGCTTGGTGATGCGTGCCCCGGCCATTTGCATACCCGCCTCGCCCACGATTGGGATTGGACATGATTTGCATCGGAGGGTTGCTGTGATTGTCGCTACAAATAGGAAGGTTTGAACAAGCAAGGGTCAATACGGCAACGAGCTACGTACGTGGGGGGCGCTGGACGGAAACCTGATGCAGCTGCCTGACCAGGCGCCGGACGGATAGCGGGGTGTGGACCAAATCGAGGGTTGAAAGGCGCGTTCGGCGGAGGTGGAGGAGCCTTGGGATTGGTGGAGGTCACGAACTGCGGATTGGTTAAGTTCAAACAAGTATTGAACTCCACTGTCGATCCACGATACATTGAGCACCTGCCATTAGGTAAAACAAGCGCCGTTTGCGAAAATGGTGGACAGCAACTAACCTATCTCCGAGCGTGATTCCAGACATGAATGGCACGTCCCACAACACGTCCATCGATTTAGAATTCAATCCAATCACTACACCCTTGACAGAGAGCGGGACACTTCCCGAATCCTGCACCATCGTGACCCGATCGCCCAGGGAAAACGCCTGGTTTTGGAGCCGGTAGACCGCATGTGATGGCTTGAGGACCGCCTGTCGTGGAATGCCTTTCACGATAGCCTTCTTGATGCCAGAAGACGACTTGTTTTCTGTAATGGTGTTCGCGAGCGTCTCAATCTCAGACACCGTCTCCTAGAAGAATGATGTATTGTAAATAATGCAGGGCCACCAGATATAACTAGATCTGAACTAGATTCTGTACTCACCTTTGTCAGCTGGTCGCAGAACAGGGATACAGGCTCGAAGTCGCGCACTCCCTTACTTTTCAACCAACCCTTGATCTCTTTGACGCGCGCATCAGAGTCAGGTCCGGGCAGAATGACAGACGCTTTAGCCATAGCTAGAAAATTACGTGCAGCAATGAGTCATGACAGAGTGACATAGGTAGATTGTATACCCACCATCTCCCCCTCCGTCGAGACACCTGAAGATCTCAGGAAACTTGAGCTAAAGATCACGGCAAGTCAGTTTTGGTCTATATTGATGTAGAAAAGATTATGTACCTTATAGTCGCGTATAAGCTCCACTGCTTTCTCACTGTATTCCCAGTGGCGGCCCTCTTTGCGAGTATAATCGACGACCTTCAGTGCTTTTGCTTCGAACTTAAGGCTCAAGCCCAGATTGGTTTTTTGATTATCAGAGGTAATGACCATGAAACTCGATGTGATCTTCGACAGCGCTCGTCCCGAAATACCAACCATATCTGCAGCTTTGAACGACGGGAAGTAGCGGCTGGATCGTCGGCTCTCCACAATTGTTTTGAACTGGTCATTCTCCGTCTTGTCTGAAGGGAAGAACTGAGGGGTTTTGTGTTTGAAGTTATGGAAGTAAGGAGAAGAGGAAAACCTTACAGCGAGAACAACAGAGAGGCTCTTCTCCGTCGTCGCAGAAACCCGGGCTGCAACGCCATATGCATGCTCCCCGAGGAAGAAAATATTGCTACCGTCCGGAAACTCTTCAGATAGAGGAGGAGCCGCACGTTCAAGATATCGCGGGTCCTCTGATATGACTTCTGGAAGGCACATCTGCACCGCTTGCTCAATTTCCTTGTCAGGCTCCTCATAGTCTTTGACGAACGCCCCTGACTCCAACCGCTTCAGACCTAGCAATTGATACACTCATAAGCAAGGCGCTCCCCAAAGGTAAGTTATTAATCAGACGTGACTCACCCTTGAGCGGCCGGACATGCAACAATTGTTCCACAAGCCCCGTAATCACGCCCGACTTCTTAGAATAGATCTGTTCGATCCTGTCCGCCTTCATCTTCCAATGGCCTAACCCCTGTGGCGAGTGTGGGTTGGATACGATCTTCGCCTCTGAACCGGGCACCACCGCCAACTTCTCGTACTTGAACAAAGAATCTGATACAGCAACCACCAGACCTTCTTGAAGGAACGGCCACCCCATAAATGTGCGCTTCCCGATCATCTTGTTTGCAGTCTCCTCCGACTTCGTGTGCTCATACGGATTCTGGATATGCACGACCATTGATTTGTTCCGACTCTCCTGACCGTGCACATTGACGCCATGGAACCCGAGGACGGCTGTGTGAGGGAGGGTTTTGAGAGAGGGAAAGCCAGCGAGGGCGTCGACGCCGGTGAGAACACCATCACAAAGACCCTCAACAAGATGAAGACCATCGAGCGTAGGGAGATCGAAGGCCTCTGTACAGCATGTGCACCTGTACAAGGGTGGGAAGAAGCCCGGAAGCGAGGAGGGGTATAGAGTAGGTTCTCCAGTGCTATACGAGAACTTTGTGCTCGTTCCAAAGCTGTTCCGTTGCTTTTCCTCAGGAGTTAGTCGATGCTCACGGGCTAAAGTCGAGAAGACCAAGTCAGAGATGATCTATAAACAGCTGGGCGGTTACGCACAAGCCATGGCCTTGAGTAGCCGAGCCTCATCCATGAATGGAATCTTAACAATCGCCTCCCAATCCTGCTTCTTGCCATTCAGGTCCAATTCAAACTCCAAGGGATAAAACTCGAGGATCGGCGAATTAGGGTCGTACATCAAGTCCTGCAGATTAGATAAATGATTTGTAAAGCAATGTCAATGTGATGTTTTTTAACCTGATAGGCCAGCGGAATATGGTCTTTACTCGCGACTGGCAATACACCCATGAGTTGTTCATACGGCCTGAATGGTTTCCCTAGGTCGAACTCGAAAGTCATATTGTCAACACCCCGTAGATCTGTTTATCCCTGTAAGACAATCGGGAATGGCGGGACAAGGGATAGCTCACCAGAAATGCGAGGTGCATAATGGTAGTTGTAGAACCATCCCCACGACGCGACACCACTGTAGTAGTAGTGCATCACCCATTGCAACCCCTCAACATATCTGAAGACAAGATCACCCATCTCCTTAGGATCGTCATACGAGATCTCGAGTTTGCCCTATTCAGTAACGTGCCATCAGTGCACATCCATGTAGTCGTTGTAGGATTAGAGCAAGATACCCCTACGTACCCGATAATAACCCCGTTTCCACTCGTCCATCTTCTCCTTTACAGATCGGTCATGTCGCGCATCAAATCCTCCTCCCTCGTCATCCTGCGCAACGTGCGCCTTTTCATATTTCTTCAGCACACGATCTACCGCAGCCTTGCTCTCCTCGTCCTCTTCCTCCACGTCTTCCCAATCACCCTCCTCGCCCTCACTCTTCCCATTAGGCGTCGCAGTCCCACTTGCCTCCGCAGGCGCCGCCTCCTCAGATACACCAGGGAACCGCCATGTCAAAAGGTTGACGTCCTGCTCATCATACTCATCCCATCTGACACTAAGGTGCAGATCCTCCGCAAGCTTCTCGATGAACTTCCTCTCTCGCGCCGGGAAGTCGTTCGGCATCGCAAGTCGCGCAGTCCGCGTGTGTGCGGGCAACGCAATCCTCCTATTATCCAATACAAAGGCCTTGACCTGATCGAAAATCTCTCTTTGAGGCACAGTGAGAACTGATGCGGTGTTGCGAGAATCAGGACGTCTGGATGGAACCAAGGAGAGAACCGATGTACCTAGCTTTGACCGCTTCTGACCGAGCTCCATCTCCTTCACATGTTTAGCCTGCTTTCCTTTGTACCAGTTTGCATCGGCATACTCCTTCTCAAAGATCTCCTGCTCCCATTGGGCCATCTCATCTAAGACCAACTGAAGTCTATTCGTATTGATAGTTCCGCCCTCATTGATGTACCCATCTATGAAGGTTGATCATTATCACTGCAGTTGAATAGTCAAGAAAAGGCTCACCCATCGCCGGTAGAACCTTTTTGTAAACATCAAACAGCTTCTCCAATCCATTCTCGTGAATATGTAAATCGGGTAAATTAGGCAGGAAATCATTCCCCACAAATACAGCCAGCAATATGAAATCGTCAATGACACGTTCGAGGCTGTAATCGAACGGCAGTATGGGCTCGATGTCATGAAATTCGAGATCGAGATATTCGCGCATTAGAGACAGATGGAGGAGATAGAAATTAATAGACTCCAGGCTGCGGGATGAACGTGAACTTCAGTTCATCAGAGAAATTCACGACGTACCTCGTGCCTCCCTTCTTCCTGGAGGACGGTCCAAACTTGACTTCCTCACGCAGTAGACAAAAGTGAGGATCATGACTGAGCAACCCGAGCATGATAAGATCGGCATCGAGTCCATATAAACAATGTCGAACGTTCGGGTTGTAGTCTGGCTGTGCCCGCGACAGCCGGATGTACTCCATAATCTTGTGCTCTCCCTCCCCAGGGACTTCGTGACCCGACAACACCACCTCCACGTTCCGCCAGTTCGAGTCCTCCGTGATCTTCTTGTTGATAAAGTAGCGTAGTTGCGCCGACAGTCGCGCCATGAAGGGCGTGCCTGGCTCATTCGGTGAGAAAGTACAAAAAGCATATATCTCAAAACTTACCAGGTGTGATACAATTGCTATCAAATGCTTTTTCATCGGGCAACTTTTCTCCCTTTTTCTCAGCCTTTTCTCGCACCTCCTTTGCCTCATTTGCTGTCCGGAACCGGCGACTCCGCTGCTGGTTCATTTTTGCTCGGGGTGCGACACCATCAACAGCCATAAAGAACAGCTTCTTAGGCTTAATCTTCCCAAACAGGTGGTCGACATAGGCAAAAATGGAGGTGAATATTTGTTCCTCGGACAACCGAAAATGTGCATCCTCGTCATTGGGATGCGAACCTAGACAGCAGTCAGTGAAATGCTTCGAAACAAGAGAAGGACACACAATTGTGGATGATGCCGTTGAAATCAAGGTACAGGTTGTCTGAGCAAAAATCAGATCCTAGATACACCTCGCCGAAATTTCTCTCACCAAACTCTGGTATCTTGTTTTCCTGGATGAGCTGGGATGTCAAGGGGTACCTTTCACTGTCTATCGTTAGCAGAAACGTTTAAAGGAAATCCGTAAGACCTACGAAATATAACGAAAGAACTGAGAACGCGTGTGTCACTTGCATCCTACGGAGAAAATCGTGTCTCAGACGGACCTTGGGTATACCTAAGGACAGTTAGTGATACTTTCGAACAGAAAACAGATCAAACTCGCCCATGATTGAACAAAATACAAACTAGCAAGTCGAGGTTGCGGTCAGAGGTGTGTGTGATTGCCTTTTCAAGCGCCGCATCACCCGTTGCCAGCGCTCGCTATGCATCAACACATCGAGGACGCCACCTCAAAACTTCAGTTGCTCAAAGTGCGGCAAGTAAGTTCGTATCATATTCTGAAGGCAAAATTCAACATGATTTCTTCTTCAAAAATCGACTGCTGAGCCTATTCCAGACTGCACGTACGAAGGCAAACCGTGTTGGTGGGCCAAGAACGCGTAATTGCCTGGCTGAAAATATAGGATTTTTTTTTCTCAACCATGGGCAACTCGAATCATTTACCACAACGCGGAGGACCTCTCAAGGGGACTTCGCCGTGAATTACAGCATTTCCTCTTTGGCCACTCTAGTTCTCGTATTCAGATGAAACCAGACCTTTCCGACGACTATCCTTTGGTATCTACACGAGGATTGGCTCCAACCTTCGGAGAAAGCTGTGCTGCTAATCGCTGACACGTTTCCCCCGATTTGAACGCTGGGCGATCGCCGTTTCGCTTTCATCACTGCGAGTAGGTAAGTAGTATCGGAGGAATGAAGCATGAACATTGCAGGACTATTCGTTCTCCGTGCAGCGATTCTCTACAATTCGTTTCACCCGGTCTTCCCGGAAGACTTGGTGGTACAAAAATTCGCAGCACATTGACATACATCGAAGGCTTTTCCTATATTGCAACACTGATAAGATATCTAGATAGACTCAAGGGAATACAATCTTCCATGCGGTGGGACCCTTTTGGTTTTGTGGCTTCGTCCTTTCCCCAAGATCTGTTAACAAACATTGGTAACTTTGATTCCATGACCACCGGAGGCGCGTATCATCCTCACATCACAATGCAAGCTTTTGACAGCTGCTACCGCCCCAGGCACTCCACCTCAACTCCCTTTTTTCGCTCCTGAGGGATTATGTATGACAACACCACAATCCTAAAGCTGACAACGTGAAACCTTTCCTATGAGACAGTCCCCGCAATATTATCAAAAACTTCTATAGGCGCTACAGCTGGCGTCGATTGTGATTAGACAGCGGAGAATACAATGGTCGCTGCCTTTTAAAATTCTTCGTTATACCACTATAGTTGCCATCCGTTCCTTCCAAACATGCGAAGCCCGTGCTGGACGGTCATTCTGCGAAGCTTTCGCATCTCTTCAGCGTTTGAGCCCATGCAGCATGGTGATTGCCGCCTGCTCTTCCAGATTGTGTCTGTCAATGACTCACGGCATGAGGTGTCCTCTGACCTGATTACCACCACCGTACTGTCACCTCTTGTTTGATGCCATCGTAGAAGTCAGCTCGTGGCTGAATATTGAATTAGATCGCCGTAAAAATACAGAATGGGATCTATAGGAGCTCTATGCGTCTCAAGAGCAAGATCGCGGCCGAAAAGTCTTCTGTATATACCACGAAACGATCCGTCGCGTCAGGGGCTGAATCCGCTTAAAAATCAATAGCCAATCCTACATCAAAGCCATTCGACAGTCTGTAAATACAAGAATCAGTTCAACAATTTGCAATCTTTTTGAGATATTGAAAGTTCGCTCACAGCCGGCGGCTTCGATGAGATGTCATAGGTCACCCGATTGATACCCGCAACCTCATTGGTAATGCGGGAAGATATACGCCGTAAAACGTCCGATGGGAAAACATACCTAAGGAACTCAACAGTTAGACACCGGTACAAAGGGGATTGGTTGTAACGTAAAGCAAAAAGTAAACAGAAACAAATCATGGCTCACCAATCTGCTGTCATGAAATCCTCAGATTGGACCGCACGCAATGCAATGACCTGAAGAGTATTGAGGCAAGGGGTAAGATGAAGGAATGAGTATCAGATAGTCAAGGGCCAAGTTGTATCCCATGGAGGAACACACACGCACCTGCTCGTACGTTCTCAGATCACCCATAACCCCAACAGCTTTCACAGGCAACAACACGGCGAAAGCTTGGGCGATTTGATCATAAAGGCCCGCTTTGCGAATCTCCTCAATGTAGATGCTATCTGCGTGTTGGAGGATTTTAACCTGGTCACGCGTGACAGGGCCAAGAATGCGGATGGCGAGGCCTGGGCCAGGGAACGGATGGCGCTGTACCAGTGGCGCCGGGATTGAAAGTAGTCTACCGAGAGCGCGTACCTCATCTGCTAGAAAGTGAGATGCGAATAAGAATGGATCACGTATTACGTGCCTTTAAAGAGCTCGCGCAGGGGCTCAATAAGTTTGAGCTTCATGTCCTTGAGCAATCCACCGACGTTGTGGTGCGTCTTGATTGTAGCGCTCGGCCCCTTGAAGCTGATGCTCTCAATCACATCTGGATATAGAGTGCCTTGGAGAAGCCATTCGACACGCCCCTTAGCGGCGGCACCCTCTTTCTCCTCTTCATCAGCCGCCGCTTCAATTTTGGCAGCCTCCTCCTCAAAAACGTTGATGAATGTATTACCAATAATTTTACGCTTTTTTTCAGGGTCTTCGATCCCTTCCAGCCTTGAAAGGAATAGTGCCGAGGCATCTACGACCGTCAAGTTGACGCCAAGATCTTTGTTCAGCATCTCATTGACTTGCGCCGCCTCGTTAAGGCGCAAAACACCGTTATCGACCATGATGGCGTGGAAACTATCATGATGATCAATCTCACGATAACATGAATGTTGAAATTATTATACCGATCGCCAATGGCTTCATGCATCAGTTTCGCAGCCACAGTGCTGTCGACACCACCGCTAACAGCTCCTATAACGCGGCCTTTCGGCCCGCAGATTTCGCGAATTCTAGCGACTTCTTTACCAATAAACTCTTCCTGAAGGTGGGAATGAACAAATGGAAGTTCAACACACTCGCAAGAAGGTTACCATCGTCCAGTTTTTCCGGCATCCACAAATATTCAAAATGAAGCGCCCGATAAGCTCTTTGCCGCGCGGGGAATGCGTTACTTCAGGGTGGAACTGGATGCCATATATCGGCTTCGTGTTGTGAGCAAGGGCAGCATATGGTGCTGATTGTGTATAACCGATGACATGGAAGTCTGGTGGAGGTGTTGACAGTTGGTCACCGTGAGACATCCAGACCTTATTCAGTTGTTAAGCACGGTCGCTGTAAGATACATCGAATGGGGGACAAGAACCTGCATCTCTTCTCCTAAACCCTGGAATAACGCATCGACGGATGCATTATCGCTCTCAGATTTTTTGATCTGAACCTGCGCAAAACCGTACTCGCGATGATCACAGGCGGTCACCTTGCCATTCAGGCTCCAAGCAATTTCCTTGAAAAAATGAAGTAAGTCATGTACAATCAAAAAGACGGTGATCGGGCATCGTAATGCGAATCCACCTGAAGGCCGTAGCATATCCCAAGGATAGGGATTCCAAGATCGAACACAGCAGGGTCGACATGGGGTGCATCCTTGTCGTACACAGAATATGGCGAGCCCGATAAGATGATTCCTTGTTGCGAAATTAACGTTGGGACGGCGGAATCACTGGCTGCGATGAGAACGGACCTTTAGGTTTAAATTTTATATCCTTTAGTTGTATTGTGCATGGCATCAGTTCAGCATAGACGTTATGTTCTCTACATCTTCTAGTGATCAGATGGCTATACTGCATGCACATTGTTCAGCGACCCTGTGGGTAAAATTACTATCCTAATCGTACCTGTGAGCCGAAGTCTAGAATCAGAATTGTGTCGAATTGATCATGGATCTCAGTCATGTTTTCGATGGTGAAGTTGAGAAACGATTCAGAACTTGCAATCAGGGGCAAAGTGATCGAAAAAGAAAAATATGCATCACGTGTAAAACCCTCGTGATACTTTCCAGATATGGTATATTTGACGTCGAGGAGACATCTTCAACACTGCCAACAGTCAGTAGACTGCTAGGGTATCGACGTCGACAACTGACAGCTTTACGCTTTTCGAGCCTTCGACGGCGTCTGCTAATTAATAGGGCTGCTTTTTCTATCTACATCGCGTTTCTCGGACTCATTATCAACTTAGGCAAGGCTGTACAACTCATAATGGCTTCGTCCTTACTATATGTTCACTTCCTTAGCAGACTGTGACCTACAGTTTCAACTCTTAACTGTAGGCTGGTTGGAAACCATCACTGAAAAACTACGGTGGCGCCAGACAGGCTGCTTTACATTCCATGCGCTGTCCTTGAAACTTTGATACTACCCCTGCTCCTCGGTATCAACGCTTGTAAACACTTTGGTCATATGAAAACCTTCTTCGAGGCAAGCCATATTCAGATTCATATCAATGAGGTACGCAAAGACATCCCTGTTGATGTCCAAAATTACTATTGTGATTCATACTATTGTGATTCATATCCGCCTGTACATGTTTACACGGATGCAAGTTTTTCCCGTTGACCTGCCACCCTCTTAGGGTCATATTCTTACCTCACAACTCGAAGCTTGGAGGACATCGGGGCAATCTTTCTTGCGACCTCGTTATGCTTCGCGAGATCTCACCCATTGTGTTGAACATATCATCGTCCTTGTCAGATTATCTTATCTGTATACAGAGAACCCTGACCTCCCAAACTTCAACTTCCGGTCAACAAAAAACCTGCCGCGATCCAGAATGAATTCCTATCATGGTGCAGTGACACCTGCATGATAGCAACACAAGGCAGTAGGTTGAACCTACGTTTCAATCCCTGCCCGTTACTCATCGTTACCGCAGAGTATGGTATATTGCATCATTGCTTAGTCCACACCTATCGACTCCTTTTACCGCAGATCCGCTAGCTGCGGCACTCCTTCCATTGTCAAGGTCGTATGTGTATGAGTAAGGCTAACGTTGTAGGTATGTCTTCAAGTTAAGATGCAGACATATCAGGCCGTTCGCGCCGTCAGCGCCAGGTCAGCGCCTATGCCAATGATTGCAACGAAGATATCTGATAACTAAGTGAGTAAGGCCATGTCTGTCATAGGCTACTTACCAAATTGAAATAGTGCCTTGAGGCGCAACTATTCCTGGCCACAGCGCTCGCCGCATTCGATATCCTTGATACAAATACTGCGGCCGAATAGGCTTACATAGCAATCTCAAACGCTTCAGGCGTCTCCATATGTATGGGCGTATCAATGGCTCCCAAGATATGGATATGTTGATCACGCTCCCAATTAACATACCATAAGTCCCACACTCGACACACCTATGAATATGTCTCCATTCTCACCCTGACGCAAAGCCAGTCAGGTATGTACACACCCTGACAGAGGACATGCCGGGCGTACCTTTTCTCTCGACAATTGATTTGCGTCTGAATTCAGGAGGGGCGGCGGCTTTGTCCCGATCAATAGATTGGGAGGCGGCGCTTTCGCAAGGGACTGGGCCTGGAATGCTATCCCAAACAGAGGGTCACTTTCAAAGATCAACGAACCTTGAACCATGTGTCCAGTTTGCCTTGGAGCTGGCATTGGACGGTTGCCCAGCCTATCCGGGGAGTCGCTGTCTGCCATGGAAGTTTGACATTCTCTTTTTCCCAAGAGCATGTCCTCTACGAACGGAGTTAACGAGGTGTGCCCTTAGAGGCAGAATGATTCCGTTGTAACCAAGCAAGACTGGGTGGGTCTCCTATACTCGCCTAATGTCATTGAATTGTAGAATCGGCGTGGCTTTGACACGTTTTTGTGATCAAACAAACGGGCGCTGTTAAATCTGCGTGTGTACCCGAGCAGTTGGCGCTCATTCACAATTACTGCCAGTAGTCTCCATCCTAGAGCTTAAAACCATCACTTGCGGATTTCGCTATAGCAATTCGAAATTCATACTTGGTATCCTTCAACTTGCGGACATCAATCATGTTTTTTGAAACTGACGAGTCATTTGTTTTATCGTCAACATGAGATCCTGTCACTTTTTGTATGTACATCCCTGACGACATTTTCCTCCGCCTTTCCTTCGCAGAGATACACCTGACTAATGGTAAATCCCGCTTGTGTTTGCCTATAACGTATCAGGATGAGCGCGCCTCTTGCTGCGATCAGAGATATGTGACACTTATCTTCCTCTTGGAGGTAAGTCTCCCAGTAAACTCTCACCGATTGAGTATGTCTGTCGCTTAATAAATGGCTGAGTACTTTTGTGACGCATCGAGGCCTAAAGGGCAAATCCTTAGTTCCAAATTCTCTGTCGTCAGAAATGATTCTCCATGGTTTACTTGGATCTCGCCCAAGAACTCGCTCCTCCGAACGACCGATGGACAATCTCCGGAATTAACGAATCAGAGTGTTATCTGCCATTTGAGATTTAGCTCTCTCCTCCCGAATTATGAGAGTCTATTCCCTGCTCGGGCCATCCGCCAGGGCCACTCTTGACACACATTCTTCGGTACTCTGTCGCCTTATCTCGATCACCGAGACGCGATATTGCCTGTCCGGACGATGCGCGGGATTACAATTCACAGTGTCACTGGTCATGGCCGATTTTACTGCGGCTATCACTGATCAGTCGGGACCCTGGAGCAAGGATTCCATCGCCTTTTCAAGAGTATCTGTGTGATCGGTAACGCGTTTAGGTTCGTCAGGTGAGACCCCGGAGCCCCCATCTGACCGACCGACCGACATTCTCAAACGCTTTTAAGTATATACTTCTGCAGCGGCGTTGCGCATGCGTGAAATGCCATCCGCCAATCCTAAATGTTACCTGAGCGCGCTTCCAAAGGATATCCGACTGATACGAGGCTCTCTATGAAATATAGTATTCAGCTATGTTTTGCAAGACTATGACGATCCGCGCCTCCACCGGACATAGGACATAAGCTGGAGATATGACAATGGTTGTGTCCTGATGTTTGAAGTGATGCAAACACTACGGTGGAGGCATAAATCCATGGTGTACCACTCTTATTTGTATGCGTTGTGGGGTTGTCTTCTCACTACCATCAACTGGATGGCAGTGGATGCCGCAGGCTTAGGCTGAGGATATATTTAGACAACGTGACCAATTTCCTTCAATTTCACAAATCACAAAATAAATTTAAAATATATTTCATTTCACCTCCAAAATTGACCCCTCTCTATTTGCTGCACTGCTGAACCGATTCTGGTTTTGACTCTCTGTCTCATCATCCTAACAACCTTCTGTAACTGTCGCTCTCCGCTCGACCACTGAAGTAGCAGTATAGACCTGGTGATGGTACAGCTTTGGGCACAACTCTCCATTCAAATGAAGGCTTCATTCATTTTCTTCCTGATATGAACGCAAGAAACACGTCCCAACTGCAGTTGAATTGTTGTCCGACAGATCCGGGCTTCGAAAATACACACGTACCCGTCTTGTACCGTCTTGGAAACGTCACAAACTTGATTCAACCCCTTGCGGATGGGCTGGGCCTGACGGCATTTCCATTGCGGACTTCGTTTGGTAAGCTGGTGGAGACTTCCTCATGGGCCAACTTTGTCCATCTCAATATGGCACAGCAAACTGATCCCGATCTCCCTGGACGAAGCCTGTGGGAGGGCCAAACGCCACCCACCCCCATCCCCGAGACGGATTAGGAACAGAGATGCTGAATTTCAATAAGTATCCAAAGGCGCATCACCTATATTTCGACTCGCTTGAAGCCTTTCCGACTCACACACTTTCTCTGTTCTCCCTCTCTCTCCCAAACCATGCTCTGCAGAGAACGTCGATCTTGGACCTCAAAGGAGGATCAGCTTCTACGTGAGGCCGTCGAAAGAGGTTCGTGATGTCCTCAACCCTCTTCGTCTTCTATCTTGCTCACTGTTAGGCTATACAGAAGATCCTGAGAATGCGAACCCTTCGAAGTGGCATGCTATAGCAAAGCATGTCCCTAATCGGACCAACAAAGATTGCCGCAAGCGCTGGTTTGCCAAGATGGCCTCTGACGTCGTCAAGGGCGGTTGGGCCCCCGACGAAGATGAAAAACTCGTGAAGGGCATCGAGAAATACGGGACAAGGTGAGCGTCTTGTACTCATCTATTGACTCTTGGCTGACAGTACTATTCAAGGTGGTCTCTTGTTGCCTCCGTTGTTCAGACAAGGAACAGCGACCGTATGTCCTTGCATCACACGATCCAGAGTTCACATTCTTATCTTATCCCTTCACAGAATGTGCCAAACGCTGGACAGATACACTGAACCCGGCAATCGACCGGACAACGTGGACACCTGAGGCCGTGAGTATAGTGCATCTGTGCCCAGCGAGCGCTATCCATTCTAATTACAACCTCAAGGATGAACTACTTTTGCAAGCAGTCAACGAGCACGGCAAGGTCTGGACCAAGATCGTCAAAACCTATTTCCCTGGTCGAACAGGATTGTCGGCGAAGAATCGGTATGCCAGACCGTCCATAACCGTGAACACTGGTGCTGATCAAATACAACAGCTACAATAGTATCACGCGGTTCAACGTCGACCACTCCCGTGGAGGCCGTTCACGACGAAAGACACCTGACCTCCTTCCTTACCATCGCCATCGGAAATCGGAAAGTGTTTCTTCATCGTCCGCGAGTGTTTCACCCTCGACACCTTCTATTCCTATTCCGGACATTCCCCATTCCCCATTCTCATCAGGCATCGACTCTACCTCGGAATCTTATCTATTCGACAGTCTCTCGAGCTGGTCGCACACCTCATCACCGCTGGATTCTGGGCACGAGGGCCTTTCCTTCTATCCCTCAACTTTCAATATTAAAGAAGAGGCATCCACTCCATTGTTGTCTCTGCCATCGCACCCATCCTTTGATTCTATGATCAACTTTGCCGACGACTCTCACACTCTTTACACGGCACCTCATTCGCGTTCTCATGTGCCGCGCGACCTCTACCGTCGCGGATCCGGAGAGCATGCGAACGACGAGGGCCTCTATCCTATGTCGAACGAATTATTCAACTCATATTCCGAACAATACCCTGCAGGGTATTCCAGCCATGATCTATCAAACCAAATGGCGCTTCTCGACACATTGCAGTCTCAGGGAAACACACAATGGGCCGGCTCCAATTTCGGGACAAGTCGCAATGATCGGACAAAGCTCCTAAACTCAGTGAGTTCGGAATGCCTTCCCTCCGTCAACCATCCATTGACGTCTTCGACTAGTTTGTTTTCTAATTTACCGGTGATCTGCTTCCGCTTCTATTCGGCACAGATATCGAGAGATATGTGAAGTTGTATAAACAATGGCAGGGCCACCCCCGCTTAGATAGACATATTCCATACCGTATGTATTAATTATTAACGTCTCGTTCATTTGTATTAGCCACAATCCAGAATTCCAGAGCTTATCGTATCGGCTGTACTGTAAAGCGAAGAGATCTGAGGCTTCTCCAGATGATCGGAAATGCGTCTGCTCATTGACAAATGGCCAATGCCGAAGAACGGGTGGCGAAACGACGCTCATGACGAACAAGAAAAGACGGGTCAAAGTGAATTCTAAATAGACAGCAGGAAGGCAAGCAGAGGAAACAAGTCCTCTGTCCAAAGTCGTCGATCCGGATAGCTTGGTGGTCACCGGGTACTCTTGTAGCGAAACAATGGAACTCTAGGTGAACTCTTCACACAATCTTCACACACACTATGGTGTCATTCCATTGAGGGGTACTGCCATCTGATGTAACTCAAGGATAAAGAAAACTAGTGACTCTGACGAACCTCGGAGGAACACTATCAGGTATCGAGGGGGGTGCTTTACCACTCTCAGCGATCTTAGCCGCGGCACTATACCACCTCGGAAGCGCTAGTGATAATCAATAATCAGCTGAGGAGCTTTTACTGAGTGTGGTTAGACCAAGGATATTTCAGACCCAGTCCATTCAAGGTGTTCATACCTGCAAGTCGACTGACAAGTAGGCTTCACGAATGTTATACGAGGTAATAAGTTCATAATCTTGGTCATACCGGTGAATCGCCTGATGCTGTACGGTTTGCGTTAGAGAAGGATGGTAATGCTGAATTGAATCATCGTGCACGTGTAAGCATGGGTGGAATTAACCTTTATGTCCACCATAACCCCGAGGCATCCACTGCATCCATACGTCGAAGATTTGCCGCACGGCCGGACCGCCTCAATTCGTACTCAATTCAAAGTTTGGTTATTTTTTTTTTTGGCGTGGATGTCAGATCTCCTGTGATGTAAGTTTTTCTTATCTTCGAAACATTCAGAAAACGTCTTATCACGTACACAGGGGAACCCATTTAACCGGAAACCATCTATATCGTGAGCCGCCTTCCGTGCGTCCACACGCCAGATACAAATCGTCTAGAATTTCAGGAGCTAACGGGCCGAACCTATAAGAGGGATACTGCTTTGGGTGACTTCGGTGTGCCGCCATATCTCAATCACATGTTTCCCTACGATACCTAGCTACTAGCTAGGTATCGTAGAAACTATGCAGCCTATCGCATACATAGCTAGACATCTTGCCTAGCCAAAGTCTTTTGTGAGCGAGCTTTCCTTCCAAAGATTTAGATAACGAAATGGAAACCGGCGATTTCAGCTGAATGTCCTTAGTGTCAAGTTCGTGTCAACGGAGGCGAGAATCAAGCGAACCCTTCGAAAGGGGAAGCTGCAAAATTAAACAGAAGGATGTGTATCAGGATAGACACCGGCGCTTGTCATACCCAGTGGACTTCCAGAATAACTGCTGCGTCAGGGCCCATTGTATGACTGAACCGGAAGAACGGGTGTGGGATCGAAGCGAACCCACAGGGAAGCGACCGCTGAGGACAGATGGATCCATGCCGTACGCAAGCATTCAACGTATCATCATTTTACAGAATTGGGTGGTGACGAAAGCCTTAGATCTGATGATGAGACTGAGAACGATTGAACATCTGCTGCCTCTGGGGATCATACGTGCCGTGCGTGACTCGAAATTTTCATGATGTGGGTCTGCCTAGAGAAGAATCTCGACGGAATGCCATACGTATGGCATGTGATGTAACTTTATCAAGTTATTGTCGCGTTTTCCAGAAGTTGAACCGAACGCTAAACCATAAGCACAGCCAGAGAGAATATCGATGATGTCCAGTCATCACATGCGAAGGTGATGCCACAGGAAGAAAATGAGTTTTGCGTTGATGACCGATTGTTTGGTTTCCATCATCTGAATTATCAGTCTGTTTGGAGGCTCTTCAAATAAGGCTGCGTCTCTCTGCCAATCGCCTCTACAGTTGGCTAGTGAACATAATCCAGTGGAGTAGCCCCTCTTCGAATCTCCACCAATACGTTTCACGGGATCGAGCCAATTCCATTCATCACCAACTCCTTCCTTCCAATAAGCAAGTTGCCATCAAATTGCGGAAAATAGTTGATCTCCCACTATTTTCGCGGGTCGTGATAAATTAGGCAGCAAGTTGGAAGCGAAGACAAAAGTTGGACGACAAATCGTGCTCCGGAGCCCGATTTGCAATTGGCTGCGTTCTATTGGCAATTTACATTCTTCTTCCCATGTCGACAACTACATTTCCTTTTATTCTACTGAGTGCTGCCGCCTCACGACAGCTCATATTCAACAAGGTCAGTGAAGCTTAAAGACCAATAAATTGAAGTGATCACAAGAGTGTCAATGAGGTCATCTGGACAAAGATGAAGTCGCCTCATCAGCATTATCGTGCGCGTTATCACTCAATCGTATTTGTCCTTGTGAGCCCTCGATTAGGTTGTCCTCGTACAAGTCTCCGCCACAGTAAGAACAGGGGGAATGAAGGTTGGACTATGTTTGAAATCAAATTGATCAACGGTCCAACTTCCAAACGAGTCAGAATTTTTTTGCAGGTTGCTGAGTTATTCTTGAGTTGAGGTCGAGTGCAGACACAGGACCATATACAGACCGTATACAATTAGCGCTTTCTGGCGCCCCTCTTTCAATTTTGGCCCCTGTACCTCTCTATTGTCGGGTAATAGTCGGTCAGGCACGGGCCGTATGACCGGGGCCGATATAAGTTTCTCCTCATCGCGCCAAGATCTCCTCATCGTCAAACATCCACCACGAATGGCTGAATTCAAACCTGTTTTGTTGACTCTTCCCTCTGTAACGCCATCGTTGGCCGTAGAGGTACTGTGACCTACCTAAATCTACCCATCTATGACATGATCTCATGAAAGGATGTCTTTTGCCTAAGATTTTGCCATTTGGCCTCACCGTTCATCGCATTATCGTGCAAGCGGATGGACGTGTACGTTAATAAATTCCTGATCTGCGTGGCGCATAGTAATGCGATCTTTCCAGACGCACGACATCGTCGTCGGCCCTGAAGCACCCGAGGGTCACGTCACTCAGAAGTATGTCAACACTATTATTGGGCGATACTCGAATCGTATTCCGGCTGGAGCCCATACCATAGAGAGGAATGGCATTACCAGTCAGATAACTGCCATCGCAAATGGCAGGTAGTTTCCGAAACGCGCATACCTTGGTACTAACGACGCGTCTTTTTTCAGAGGGCCCGCACGTTTCTCTCCATGGGGGTATTACCGGTTTCGATTCACTGACTTGGACTCAGCTCAGCGCTGAGGACCCTCCCACCCTCTTTACCGAAGCAGAACTGAGCAACTTGTCGTCGCCTGCCACTTCATACGTGGTGTTTCGTTTGATCTCGCCCGACGGGAATGAAGGGTTTCCAGGAAAGTTAGTCACCGAAGCGCTTGTAGCTTTGCTTGGACCCGGCGAGCAGGTACGCAAGTATCGCACGACAACCGATGCCCCATTAGCCACCCCAGAGTACGATCTGGGAAGTATTGTAATCGTATATCGCGCGAAGCTCGAAGAGGAAAAGAAAGTCGTTACTCCAGTTAACCTTACCCAGGTGCGCCTATGGCCCGCTTTGTACCCGGATAAAGAGAGGATGCAGACTTACTATTTTCTGTTCTTCGCTAGCATTGGGGCTTCAATCTCGACGCAAGCTTGCGAGATGGACCTCTCCCCACAGTGAATGAGCATAATCTAACTCTTAAAGTAAATACTTTCATCATTGCTTGCCATTAAGATAAACTGACGCTCCACGACAGTCAGATCGTGCCGCTAAACTTGGCGCGGGTGCGCTTCCCACTCACGATTATCTCCTTGCGGCGGAGCACCCATCCCACAACCACTCTGGCAAAAAGATTGGAGATCTCTCCCCCGAGAGGGGCTATGGTCAGCCTGATATATTCAATCAAGTCATTCTACATTACTCACTGACGACACCATGATAGATGACTACTATTTGCTCCAGAACGAAGGGGCTAGCCATATCCCGACTCGCATCCCTCTGACCTCTTTCGACTCGAAACTAGATCTGGTCAAAGACATCGTCCTGCCATCCAATGATGCGCAGGGTAAGGCCACCCGGGGCAACCGCCCAGCGCCCGTGGCCGAATTGTCCTCTGCCAAAAGCGGAATCAGACTTGTCTTTGATACCAATCGTACATTCTCTTTCCTCTCATAATTGGTCGGCGCTAATATGTTTATCCATTCAGAGCACGGTGTCATGTTTTACACGAATATTGGCGCCAACCCCGCCGAGGGCGCTCGTAAGAAGATCCATGGTGGGTCTGGTATCAAAGATCATGGCGACGCATATTATCCCGGAAGTACGTTAATTCGCTTTTTTAATGCACATGAAACTGCCCGCTGACCTGGGGCCTCTGCTAGCTGCCGCGTTTCTGGAGTTCCATGAAGTACGTCATTATCTTTCTCAGTTAACCAGCAGAGTTGAGCTGACCTTTTTTTTCCACTAGCCGATCTCCGCCTTCTTGGACCCTAAAAACAAAGATGGAGAGGACAGCCTTCTTACCACGGAGGAACTATACCACAATTATGTTCGCCTTGATGTCAAGTTCAAGGAAGTAGCTCAACAGGTCTAATCATTGTAACTGAGGTAATATGTTATCTGCTAGCATACTTACTATCAGGCCGCGGTAACACAGAAGGAGCCTTAACGCTACATAAATTCATCACGTCCGCCCAAATATGATCCGTATAATTGTTTATTCTATTGATCGATTGCAATTCCTTCAATCCTTCACTGCGACATGTTACGCGAGGCTACTACGCGTTATAGTACTCTAGTGTTACAAGCCTCTCTTTCGTCGCAAGTTCGCGCTCTACAGGCTCACTGTCCAATCCTTAAGGCCTTTAAGGGCTAAGCGTCGGACTGCTCCCATTTGACACTCGTAACGATGTGGCTCTCCCGATATTGGATACTAAATCGCGTTAGCTAGGTCTCAATAGTAAGAGGATCGTGTGGTCTTCCGAGCTTTGGAAGACAAGACCTTAGGATCCAAGGCTTCAGCAGAGAGGCAAATCTCATAAAATTCGCCTTCTAGCTAGCAATAGTCCTATTATTCTTAACTCAGGTTGGATACAACGAAGATCCATGTGTAACGTTGTACTCTGTGTACCAATGTCACTGCCAGTGCCAACAATCCTTCGCGCTTCTTCCTTGTCACCGCACTATGCACTGAGGTCTCCGGCTTCTTGTTTACAAGTCCTGGTCGGTCCCGGAGTCCCCGATCGCACTGTCGCGCTGTCGATTGCTAGACAGCAAATATTGTATCCGAAGTCACCATTTCATTACGCGCCATACTAATCACGCGCCATGCCAACTTCGGATGGACTTTTTCGGGCCTGCGTCGACCGATGCTGGCGTCATCAATGGTTGTGCCAAGCTCGGCATATTCGCCCGAAATGCGCAACGACATAATGGGTTTGGTGAAAAACCCTCGTCCTATGTATGACCCTATGTCAGTATCCCAATTAGTAGCATTGCAGCTCTTTAGTTTTCATCACGCTCTACGATGCTATTCGGTCAATATTCAAACCTCCATTCTTGGACCTCCTGTGATAAGCCATCGTAAAAGGAACGTTGTTTCCAATGGACTGGAACTTGAAGCACTGATCTACGATGTCTCTTTTACGGCGCGATGCCCGCCGCGGTTGTGGTTAGGACTTGACGCTAGACCATCTATTGCCAGTAAAAGTATGTATTGCTGTTGTTCAGAAGTTTCGCGATGTTCTATCTTTCCGCGATCAATATACTTGTTTCCCTTCAGGATTCTCTTAAAGGTTAGAGGATCATAGAATGCAAACCTGCCAGACTCCAGTGCTTCCAAGCCTCCCTGAGGCCTGTGGATGTAGATGTAAGTAATTATATTGATATATCTCTGAAGGTGGTTTAATGTTGAGGATGATTATCTTACTCAATTGCCGGAGGGGGTGTGTACCGCAAGCGGAACGAACTTATTAAGTTAGCGGAGGGGGTGGATATCAAAATAGTAACGCGGCCAGACGCGTCGGAATTGTTGTTCTAAGTTTGGCTTTGACGCCCCAAATCAGCAGTGACAAGCAACGCAGCCACATCGGGAAAGTTTGTATCGACTGAGCCGCCCCTCGTCAACGTCAAGACTCCCCCAAGGCCCTGCTCAAAATCTGCCATGTGAGTGCTCGAATCTATGCCTTTTGACCTCCAGAGTCTGTTAAAACTTGGTTGGCGAAATTTGGGCGGCGGGAAGATGTTGGATGGACTCTGGAAGTTTCGGATGACGATGGGTTGATACTGACATGTTTGCACATTTCAGCCGGACTCAAGTGCGAATCTCTCGCAGTGCGTTTTCAAGGCAAATACATTCCAAATGGCTGCTTATTTGTTTTGTGCTCTAGCTTCCGACACCATAAACCGAATCGCCCAGCATGATCATTCCCAAAGAGAACAGGCGCACCATCTACGAAAATCTTTTCAAGGGTGCGTACGACGGCTTTCATGAAGGAGCAACAATGTAATTGACTCGTGGTTCCGAATTCAGAGGGCGTTCTGGTTGCCAAAAAAGACTTCAATGCACCCAAGCATGAAGAGCTTGACGTTCCCAATCTCCAGGTCATCAAGGCCCTGCAGAGCCTGACATCGAAGGGCTATGTTAAGACTCAGTTCTCGTGGCAGTGGTACTACTATGTGCTGACCCCTGAGGGTGTTGAGTACCTCCGCGAATGGTGCGTGGGCTTGCAATCCGTATTACGACGTTCATTGACTCCTGTGATAATCAGGCTCCACCTTCCCAACGAGATTGTTCCCGCCACTCACAAAAAGGCCGCTCGTCCCCCTCGCCCCGCCACCGTTCGCCCCGGAGGAGGAGAGGGTGCCTACCGTGCTCCCCGTGGTGACCGTGAAGACTACCGCAAGAAGGAGGGTGGTGCTCCTGGAGAGTTCAGGCCGCAGTTTGCTGGTGTTGGCCGAGGTGCTCCCAGGGAGTGAGGGAGGCATGTTGGTGTCGTACGCATTTTATACACTTATGATGGCCACAAATGTTATACGAGCATGCCCCATCGTTTCTTCTCATGTTTTCCCGCGTTTAGACCCTCCCGCCCACTTGGAAGACGCCCGTCGTAACGAGGTCTAAGAAGAAATAATAAACTTGTCTGATGTCAGACAAACAGTTTGAATACAATTCTCGGGAACAATGACGGATTTTTGAATGGATGATGGGCAAGTTTCGACTACGTCGTGGCGACGTGTACGGCACGTTGTATTTTACGACAATTAGTCTGCTGTGTTGTATTTCAGGTTTGCAAATTGACCATAACAATGTAGGCCTGTGCCGTGTCCATCATCCACACATATGATCAGTAACTCTTCCGGTGAGCTTCAGTGCTATCTCCTGATCTTCTCCAATACATTTCACCAACTACGACTGTATTGGATAATCTTCTCCATCACGACACGCCCTATTTTTTCCGCACGATGCATATCTTCAACTGACATCCCTGAGCGCCGATGCGTCTTCACAGCATTCCTTACGAACAATTCACATGTTCTTTGACATAAGGACGAGCTCAGCCGAGCCGGTCTTCAATTCCTTCTGGACATGAGAAAGAGATCGCCCTTGCATTTTTGTTCAGGGAAGAAGCTCTGTCTACTTCAAAGTTGTATGCTGTAGGAAGCGTTCTAGGCCTGTGCGCGTTTGGTCATTGTCACTCTCAGGCTCGCATCGTACGTTCTTGGCGACGCGGAGAAAGATAAGCCCATCCGGCTCAGTTAGCTCCGCCATTTTTGTTCCTTTCCGTTACAGTACATCTCCTGAGCGGCAACATACGGTACTGCTTGTGGATCACTTGCATATGTGAGATTGCTCCTACAAACTCGATCAAAAAGAACCATAATGGCATCAGGATAGTCGAGTCGAGTCAACTTCAGCCCCAAGCAAGATCCTATGTATCCAAAGAGAGCTACGTCAAGATAGGCAAAGCATATACCCACTATCCATATCCATTGAGCGCCCCATTACGGCTTAGCATGCTGAGTTCCTCCCGCAAGTTCATCGATTCTCGCTTCAGTCATCTGTCAGTACACGCATGGAGGGCCTGAATTTCCGCATGAGGCTCAACCTTCTTTGAAATGCTCTGATCATTTAGACGGCCCTTGAAACCGCTTTGGGCTCCAATATTTCTGGTAAAGAAGCGGCGAGGTTCGTAGCTATAGGTCAACTAGGGCATCGGGATGATTTATTTGCAATGGATTCAACCTCCTTCTTCTCGTACCAGCACACACTTCAACCAGCTTTCAGTCTTGGTAAAACGGTTATCATTACGTTGAACTTGTCGCTATTGGTTATTTTTTTGACTTTTTTTTTAATCACCGACCGACATTGGACCTTGATTAGACCGACATAACACTTAGACAGGCGTTATATTCTCATGTCACGATAGCCTACTGTCCTGCTGCGAAAAGCAACAGATCGCCTGTCCATCGACCACTAATACCACGACCTTGAGCAGGAACGACCAAGGCGCGAAGTTGAAACCCTAATTCTCAAGGTTGGTAAGCAAGTGGCGCCGTGGCGTCGGCATCGAGATTCATGACGATTGACGAACAATTCTATACTTCAAGGTTTCAGCATCTATATTAGATAAGAATGGGTGATTTTTCCTATTACTACCTATCATAAGGAACCAACCGAATCCGAATGCCTACAAGGAAGGTAAGGGTCCATGACGTTCAACGTGAGGGGCACAAAGTTCGGATAAAGCGTCCTCCGAAATATCCATAAAGCCGAGGTCAAGTTTTGCAGCAGATATTTCAAGAAAAATATCTAATTGTCTGCAAGCTGTTGAAAGTTGGCCATCTTCAGGCACCGAACGCCTGCTTCTGCGCATAAATCGGCTCAATATCGAACCTTCGCATTAATATTCCCCACCATAAGTCTTCTCCCTTTGCCAATATGTCACATCTAGCGAGGTTACGAGCCGAGTGTGGATTCAACGCGAATCCTTCAAGTATGGCTGCCACATTCACAGTCAGAATGCTTCATTTCCCTGTCTTCTCTCCCCGCTACTTGCAAACTGCGAAACTATAAGCGAGGATCTATTCGTTTCTAATATTGTCTGATTCAAGCCTCTTAAGGGTCACAGACAGATCTTCCTGAACTTTTTCCTTTGAAAGAGTCAAGCAAAATTACTTTAATTCACTCGAAAATGTACAAAGACGACCCGGTTGCAAAATGCTCAATTTGATAGACCGGTTCTCGCTTCATAAGAAAACTGAGGGAAGCTGGGCTCCCTACGGTAAGTCAATAGTGATAAGACGCCGTTCCGTGTCTCCCTGATAACTCGGTATCGTCGGCTTTAGTGAGGAGTTGTCTTAATGGCGGAGTAGATCGCCTGACAGCTTTCCGCCCAGTGCCGAGGTATAAGTAAATTCTAGAAATCAGACGTCGTTGCGCTGAGGCGAAAGGTTCTTCTGTTATCGAGAATTCTGCCGGCATTGAAGTAGCGCCGAATCTACATAAGCGAGATGAGATAGTGTTGTCAGAGATCCCAAGATTTGGTGAAGGCGGTCCGACTTGTACAGTTGTCTCCTTCAAGAAGGCGCGTCCCATTTGTAGAGACGCTTCTCGACAATCCGATGACCTAAAGTGCCACCATTTGAGAAAATTGCGTCCGAAGACCTTTTATGAGGAGGCAAGGCAGCTTCATCCAGACTCGATTTAAGATATTCTATTTGTAAAATCTATCTCTAGATTAAGATGGTCCTTCTGTCAAAGGCGGTATCGGCACCTTGTTTAATTTGAGGACAGAGAGCATTCTCACCTTTCTTCTTTCCCTTTTTCGAAATTGGCGCTGTTTCGTAGGCATTGCGATTTCCTTCCTCTAGTTCGTGCACCGTCGCAGGCTGATCAGACCGAGTGTGGGGGCCAGCCGCTTGACACCCTTCGTGGCGATCGTGGTCATGGTTGTGGGCGTGCTGTCGACGGCGTCTATGGTTCTCTAACGATGAGTCTGAATCCGAATCTGAGTCTTCTTCGCTTGAGGACTCGTCAAATTTCCGCGGCTTATGATATATGCAACAAACTTCATTATAGATGGTCACTTCTTGTAAAATTCGAGGCCACGCCAAGAGAGCTCACTTTTTGACGATTTCTTTCCGCACCCCTCGTTATCTACTACATTTTCATTCCACGCAACCCGTTGTTGGTGTCGAGGCCCTGCTCTTAAATGAAGTGTCCCTATTGTTCCTCGAGACGTGGAGGGACCTGGCTCTCCCGGGCGAGGCGCAGAGTCCATAATAATCTGCGTGCGAGAACCATCGCCAGGAGTGGATATTGTTGGTGTACTGGTCATTGTCAAGGGCTGTCCGAGTTATGGAGGCCGCCCTACCTACGCCGTGCGCATGACCATGCTTAGCTAATCACGTCGTGTGCTTCAATTTAAAAATCACGTTACCAAACGCGTACTCATGTTTCTTGGACGCCTCAAGAAAAACTGCAAAAAGGCTGGCTATGATTGATTAATGACTGTTGAGGTGACCAAACCAACTTTTGACAAAGCACAGCGAAAGTAGTGACGGTAAACGTTCTGATTCAGAGTGAGTAGTTGGAGATATAATGTTACACAGCAAGTACAGAGCGATGAGGGTACTTATGCAATGGGTATAAAAGATGCGAAAGAAGAGGATCGAAAAGGTTAAATATAGATGAATGCGTAATGATGCTCAGGTGCAAAGGTTTCGACATGGGGTCGTTGGAATGTAATGCAGAGAATGATGCGAAATGACGATCGACGTCGAAAGGCTATGCGTTGCGGTGAAATGATGGAGGATTTTGTGCGAGGAAAGGCTTGAAGATGGAGAGAAAGAGGTACCTATCCGTAATAGACACTGAAGGTTATAGTCAGCGGTGCGCTCTCAAGCGGTGGTCGCGGAAACAACTCACCCTCGGGATGTGGTGGATATCGGCTGGAAGTCTGTCCGACCCGATTCCACAAAGTGATGAAGCACAGCCGCCCAGTCTTCTCGGGTGTCCCAAGAAATTTTGCTTGGTGGGTCGACTTCCACCGGCATCACCTGCGAGATGGGGCCGCATTGTACAATGATGACAAGGGTGCCGATGCCACCGTTATGCCGACAGCGTTCCTCTCGTCGCTGAATATCGGAGATAACAAGGGGATCTCGTATGTACGTTCTAGGCACGACGTGTGTTGCTGCGATGGAGAATCTGAAATGGAGGTTAGCTCATTGTTCCCAAAAAATCAATAAAATGGAGACTTACCGACGATGTGACTCCGAATGACGGTTATTATGAGTGAGTTCGACGAGCAACGCGTTCTGACGGATGTTCGCAGGAAGGCGTTTGAGTTGTAATGCTTGGAACCCAGCCCATCCGAGCAACGCTGTGTGGGCGGAAGCAAATTTTCGGAGGCATTTTTGAACTTCTCCATCTCCCATCCCGCCACCCACAGACTGCTTCACGCTGGAAATTTGCCCCGCAGTGTGTTGACAAATCTGCTTATGTGACGGCCAGTGCATCTTTTGGCAATCTGGAGACTAGAACAGGAGGTTAGACGTTATCAACAACATGAATACGAGTGACGTACACAATACTGAGTGGTCATCTATAACAGCAATTGACGATCATGTCAGAATTGCGGCACAGAATTCATGAACATAGAAACGTACACATCCGCCACACAGTCTGAATTTCGCTGCGGGTGTTTCTGCTGCTCCACACTGGTCACAGATACGATAGCCCCTTTGTTTCTGCATCGTCATGGGAGGGGTGTAGTAGTTGGCAGCAGCTGGTTGCGAATAGTAGGCCATTGACAATAAGCAGTAATTGTACGTCCGCAAAGGCGTGATGCCCTGGCTCCATTGCTGAGGGTTATATAGGAATGGAGAGAGGAGGCGTGGGTGAACGAATCTGGAGTTGAACAAAAAAAAGTGATCGGCATCGCCCCGAAGCTTTTGTTGTTCACCCTTCCGAGCAGGGCCTTTTTGTTGTTAGATCGGGCACTAATATGCGTACGTTGATTCTGGCAAGACAATACAGCCATGACGCTGGAGCGGACAAGCAATCACATCACGAGGAATTCAAGGACAAAAAGCAGGATTTAACCGGGGTTACCAAGTTTAGTAGCTTCATATCTCGAACAACAATTGGGACAACCTCAACAAAAGAAACGGATAACCAGGATCAAGCTCATTAGATCTTCCTGTCAGAAACGATGCCGTATCGAGAATATTCAAAGACGACCCTCGACCAGAGTGTTCGAACAAGATCGACAAGACCATAAACTGCAAAATCTCTGTTTTCCGTATTACTCGGACATCTACGGTGCCTCGAACAGTCTCCTAAAACACACACCAGAAGCATTTTCCTTACGCTTCAATTCCGCTCAATTTTAGAATTTGATGGCAGAATCTTCCTTCACAGCACCACACAACACAGCTCATCACACAACACAACTCTTCACATGCTTCACCTTGTTCGTCTAAACTGCGGGTCTGAGGATACCATATTGGCTCTCAGGGTAACACGGCTAACCACGTATGGCATATTTGGACGATTTGTGCAAAACAGTAGTTGAAGTTGGAAATCTAACAGCTCTTTAACATTGCAGTGTTGGCGCCAACTTCGCATAAGGAATTGCTCCTAAGCGCTTATACGATGATGTACGTCAACCTCGTGCAATGCCTCATGTGCCGTCCTCATCGCCGTGTTTCCATTCAAGGATCGTTTTCATGGGTTCTACAACAAAGATAACACGTCTCCCATTTGGTGGTATGGATTTCTGTATTAGAACTCCAAGTTCTCTGATCAAGCCTCCGTACAGTTCCTCAGCGTTTGAAGTCATACGTCGTCTCCATCGCCACCAATTCTGCGAGTGAAGCCCTCTGTTGTGTAACAAAGATAACACGTCTTTCATTTGGCGGTATGCCACATTAGTGGAACTTTCTAGGAACTTGGAACTTTATATTTGTGCTCGCTCTGGTCCCTTGAACTCGTGTATCGTCTCGATTTCCACGTTTAATTCTGTGGGTGAAGTCCTCGTTTCTACCTGGTTGTACCAGACTTATCCGAATCGGATCCTCAGTGGTCGTACAGCGGCACTTTCACGACCCATATAAAACATCCGACTCACGCACGATACACAGCCCGTGATTGTCGCTGACTATGGTTTATCTAGTCTAGAAATCGATTCGACATTATCACGTCTGTCAAGCCACCGCCCCGTCAAAGTTCTTTAGGCCACCGACCGAACCTGTCAATCTTCCTTCCGAACCCCCGCACTAACCGCCAATGCATCACCAGATCTAGCCCTGTGGCGTGCCGGCTTCCATCGCTTTCTAGAACGCGATGCGCCGCAAAACTCCATTGTTGCGAAACCAGCTGGGTAGTTACACACAAAGTCTAATTTTTTGCGCAGTATACAACCGGAAAGCGTGAAATACCCAAGCTCCGGAATTGCAAATTACATGTTCATCTTTCTTCCTTTCAGGTGCTCTGAATGATACTTCCTTGACCGTCGCCCAAGTTACCAATAGATTGGTTAGTTCCGCAGGCGCTCGTTCTTTCTCTTAGTCGGAACATTGATATTATTTTTGAATCAAGATAACTGAACCATGATCAAATAACGTCGCGCTACTTATGCGATACGCATACAAGTGAAGTGAGGGTCCATTCCTATCAACTCGATCACCTTAATTGATTCGGGGGATGGTTGTCAAGTTCGATGTCTCAAGTGCCGATGTCTACTTCTATTCCACGACCTTGTTCAGACTAGCAACTGATTTTTGGACCTACTATGGACTATCATGATCAAGGTCGGCGGCGGCAAAGGATCCAAAGGACGCATGACAAAGACTACAATGGATCGGTATTATCTATTATCGTTTCCAACCGATATAGTCAAACGTTCGTTGCAAGGGAAGTAGATTATCCAAATCCAAGTCCCTGCAATCAAGCATACCCCTATGACGACATACCATGGCCTTACTCACTAAATCTGCACGTCGCACCTTCTTAACTTCTTACCATTCCACGATATCCTATCTGATATGCCGTTTAATATTAGAAGTCGGACCTCATTATATAATAAGTCCAGTCAGCAACGCTCCCAGTCTTCTGTGGCCTCTTCAAATTCTTGTTGTACATGCATGTTTTAGTCTTAAATTTATCAGTTGACGCCATGTGTTCCTTGCACAGCCACTAAAATCTGAGTCATCTGATTAGATTAGAACTCTCATGTTTTCCAAATTATTCCGAGGCGACATATATTTGTCAGATTGAAAAGAATCTGTATCATCCCAACCAAATCATTACAACGACGAGCTTCAAACAGGTCATCCTCCCCCCACTTGACGCTCGTCCTTACGGCCATTAAATTGTTCTCAAAGGGCTCTAGGTTATCATGGATGCGATCCTTGGATCTAATCACTTCCTATCGCTCCCTCGGCCAAATATCCTCGTAGGGTCACCTGCGGGCATCCCTGATACCACAACTCTTGCTGCCCATGATTTTGACGTTGATCCTCGCACGGGCTTCATGCCCCCTCAGCCGCCTCTTTCCCGACTCCCCTTGACGTGGGAGATATGGGAACACACATTGGACGAAGCAAGACGGCTGAAACTGATACTTGGAGATACCCCGGACATCCCCGAGCATGAATTGCTCAAGTCAGAGTCATGGCGAAATTATGTGCAAAGTGTATGTACAAGTATGACTTGGCCTTGTGAATTCTTCTCATATTTTTAAAGCTCCCCATTATTAGCATCGACGGTCTAAAGACATCGGAAGTAGTTCTTCGCCGTGCTCATCACGTCCTTGGATGGATCTTTCATTTTTACGTACACTCTCTGCCTCCACATGCGCCCGTAGTGATCCCTCCGCCAATCACGCTCCCTCTTCTCCAAGTCAGCGCCCAGCTGCAACTTCCCCCTGTCCTTACATATTCTGACGATGTGCTGTACAACTGGGAGCTCAAATCGCCACAGGAACCCTTTGAACCTGCCCCTGCTCTCGATAACCTTCGCTGTCAAACATTGTTCACAGAAACAACAGACGAGGAAGAGTTCTACCTCTCATCAGCTCGGATAGAGCTGGCAGGCGTGTCCGCCTTGGAGCTTATGCAGATGATCATGGACGAAGCCTTTGTCGGCGACGACATTGCCATCCGTCGAATCACCGAATACCTCCTCAACCTATCCAACATCATTCATAAACTCCGTGCACTCCTAATGGCTGTTCGTGATGGCTGCGATCCCGACGTCTTCTACCACCAGATTCGGCCCTGGTTCCGGGGTGTCGATTCCGATCCCAACAAACGGCCGTGGGTTTTTGCAGGCATAGAAACCGATCCAACTCTCCGATACCCCTCAGAACTATCAGGCCCGAGTGCTGGACAGAGCTCCCTCGTGCATGCCCTTGATATATTCCTCGGTGTAGACCAATATTCTCCTCATTCCCCTACAAAGTCAGGGTCGTCTGCCGCCGCAGCAAAAAAGGCATTCTTGGACCGAATGCAGCAGTATATGCCGCGCCACCATAGAGCATTTTTAAATCACTTATCGGCAAATCCACGGCCGCTCCGCGCCATTGTATCTTCTTCAAATGATTCGGGCCTTCTAGATGCGTACAACACCACTGTCCTGGCGATGAAGGAATTCAGAGACGCCCACATGATTATTGTCGCGTTGTATATCATCGGGCCATCAAAAAAGCCCGCTGTGAGCGTATCACCGTCAAATACTCGGCGAGACTTCAAAAAAGATTACGGTGACATAGAGAAGCCGCTCAAGGGGACAGGAGGCACTGATCTGGTCAACTTCTTGAAGGATGTTCGTGATCGTACAGCTGGTGCGGTCTTGCCTGCAGTGTAAGCTGTTATTACGATGGTCTTATCTTGCGGATTTACTTTCCGGTTATGCTTATTCTTTAAATGCATTTTCAACTAGAAATAGACAGACCCGCCCTAAAATGTGGCGTGGGCTAATTTTTTCTCTTTTCTTGCAAGATCTGCCCACCAACGCCACCGGCTTGGCAATGATGCCAGGTTCGAGTATATCGAACTCGAGCCTCGATTCAAAAGTAACTCCACTAGAGGTGGCTGCGGTCTGTCTGATACTGTTAACAGACTGTTGACATAAAGGAGCGGAGTAAGAGATATATGCCGATATGAGACCTAATTTTAATCAATATGCAGAACACGGAACAGTCCTTACTGAAAACGACCTCGGCCCTACCGGTTTTCCTTCCTTTAAAAGAAGTTTACAAACCAGGGTGGCGTCCGACTGGATGGAAAGTTTCCCTTTGGCCATAATCAAAGGGCAGCTTTCACCGCGCCATACATCTAATCGCCCTTGGCATATGTGACACCGAACCCTGTTTGTCATGGGCGCACAACGGTTGGGGTTACACTGCGATGTGGCCTTATTGAGAATGCACGGGTAAGACCCGATTGCACCCTATTTAAGTGTGTTCGCAAAACGTTGTCACATGAAACAGAAAACCGCTACTGCGGCAGAAACAGATATCTTCATGAAATATTCAGCCGTCCAAGACGCGCATGTGTTCGACGTTGACCCACAATCTGGCTTTATGCCGCCTGAGGAACCTATGGCGCGTCTTCCATTGGGATGGGAGCCTTGGGAAGCGGTCCTAGATACCGCTGCCGCTGCGAAGCTTCAGCTAGGGGACAAGCTCGGAGTGTCAGCAGATGAGCGAGGTATCTCAGAATCATGGCGCGCAACTGTCCGCCAGGTACGTATCCTGACGATTTGTGTGGCAGAGAAATATCAACGCGTCGCACTGCAGCTTCCCCTATTGTCGACCACAGGGCTTCAGTCATCGCATATTCTGCTCCGTCGAGCGCACCTTGTCCTAACCTATGTTATGCACTTTTATATTCAATCTCTCCCACCGGATGTGCCGGTCGTCATCCCCCGGTCGCTTTCACTTCCCCTTTTACGCGTCTCTTCGTATCTTGATATACCACCGCTCCTCACTTTCTCTGACACGGTACTGTACAATTGGATGTACAAGCATCCATCGAGTACCACCGTCCCTGCGATTGATAATCTTCGCACGAGAACAATGTTCTCCGGCCTTATCGACGAAGAAGAGTTCTACCTATGTTCTGCGCGGATAGAGCTTCGGGGTGTAGACGCCCTCGAGCTGATGCGTGTGACGATGGACGAAATCTTCATTGGGGACCAGACGGCCGTGCGTCGTACCACCGAGTATCTACAGACGATGTCCGCCATAATCAAGGACCTCAAGGAACTGCTGATGGAGGTGCGCAAGGAGTGTCGTCCAGACACGTATTACAATGAGGTGCGACCGTGGCTCCGCGGTGAAGATTCTGATGTGAATAAGAGGAAGTGGATTTTCGAGGGTCTAGAGGACGATCCAACATTGAAGGCGCCCAAAGAGCTCTCTGGCCCCAGTGCAGGTCAGAGCTCCCTTGTACACGTCTTGGATGTTTTCCTTGGCGTAAACCACCAGCCATCGTCCCCCGGACAGCGGTCATTCATGTCCCGCATGCAAATGTATATGCCTCACAATCATCGCCTGTTTTTGGACCATCTTTCTTCCAATCCAAGGCCGCTTCGCACCTTTGTGATGTCTTCTGAGGATGCAGCTCTCCATGACGCGTTCAATTCGGTAGTGCTTGCGTTGAAGGAATTCCGCGACGCACATATGATCATCGCGACACTGTACATTCTAGGTCCGGCTAGAAGAGCTGCGAAGCAAGTCGACATGATGTCTCAGAGCGAAAAAGGACCACTTCTGGGCACTGGAGGCACAGATTTGGTGAAATTCTTGAAGGACACCAGAACCCGTACATCAGAGACGATGACACGATAGATTAACGATTAGAGCAGCCTTCTTTAAATCTGTATGATGAGTACTAGACAGTTCAAGGAGTTCAAAGGAATGTATACACACTATATTGTTATCTTTCTGCTATCTGAATACTTTGAACGTTGTATATAGCTTGGCAATTGAATACTGGGCAGGCAAAAGAGAGCTATTTATATCACGTCTCAAGACATAATTGAAGTCAACTCACGTTCGGAACTTCCTAGCTCAAGTTTCAGCGAGTACATTGGCCGTCACTATTTCTGCTCGCATTTTCTGTCCTCATATAGGCCATTTAAAGCTGTAACTGTGAAGTTTTGAATGTGAAGAGTCAACAGCACCGGTAACGGATATTTATCGTTATTGATCGCTTGGCGACGTCACCTGCTTGCTGTTCGACCACAACCACGACGGCTCACAACGAGTTGGGCAATGTCGCTGCTTCTACACTTTATATCGATATCACTACTAATCTCATCATCACTTGCGAGCTACGGGAACTCTTCACGGAGCAGGAATAATGAAACGTACGGAATTTCGGCAAGTCAACATCCAATTTACCCATTTGGCAGATTATTGACCAACAGACAGGCCTTTTCATCGTTAATACCCCCAAGTAAGTCCAAAGGCAGTGTCTACTGGACTAAGATTCTTACAATTTGCAGAGGAATGCCCCCCGTGCTTTAATTGTTTACTACCGGTGTTTAATTGCGGCCAATACGGCGAGTGTGACCAGTACGACGGCCAGTGCAAGTGCCCGCCAGGATGGGGAGGGATTGACTGTCTTGTACCTCGTGCGTGCGCTGGTCGCGTTCCATGCCCATATGATGCGCTTCTGACCCCGCATCTTCAGAGTGTGACTCATTAGCGGACGGAGTACATCGTCGTCTGAGGGAGCCCGGAGAGAGTTGTGATTGCAAGGATGGGTGGGGAGGCATCAACTGCAATGGTGTGTTTACTGTGCACCGATGTGGAACGTGTTCTGACAGCGTTGATAGTCTGCAAGAACGACAACGCTTGTGTCGGCTTCCCACTCGCAGGTGCAATCCCTTCTTTCACCGGTGAAGGCGGCGATGTGGAGGTGAGCAACATGACATGCTACAAGGGCGGAGAGACGGTCTTCAACAACCACCAAATGTGCGACGTTACGAGTCAGTATCAACGTCCAGTCCGTTCCCTTCTCGCACTTATCTGACTTGGTGCAGACCGCAAGATCATTGATATGCTCCCCGGGCGTCCGCCACAAGTTACATTCAGTTGCGACACTTCAGACAAGACCTGCGCTTTCCAATTTTGGACGGCTCAAGTTGAGTCCTTCTACTGCGCACTCGAGGACTGCAGCTCCGAGAATAAGCCGGGCTACGATACCAACTCGACCGTCTACGCCTGCGAGAAGATCAAGTGCAGCTGCGTGCCCGGTCGGTTCATCTGCGGAGAGGATGGCAGCGTCGGTGCGTTCATTGAGTCTGTCTTGGATTCTGACACCAACGCATTCGTTAGACATTGGCGAGTTTTTGCGAGAGGAAATTAAGGGTCCTGCAAAGTTCTCTTGCGTGTCTGGAAGTGGCTGCAAGTTCGAGGAACCTGCGATGAACGATCTCATTGACAGCATTTTTGGCGATCGCTACATCACCCTTAACTGCGAAGGCGGCGAATGTCTGCATTACTCGCAAGTGCCGGGCTACGTGCGCCCTCCCAAACCCGACAACACCCTCTGGCTCGCGCTGAGCGCCGGCAGCGCCATCCTCTTCGTACTATTCGCCTCGGCCAGTGAGTCCCTCCCTCTTCGCATCTTACCTAATCTCACCTCCCTAGTCCTATGGTACGCTGGCCAAGCAGGTGGCGGCGAGTACGGCCAGATCCGGCTGCCAGACAACGAAGCCGCCAAGCTCATGGCGGACCACGTTCCCGCCTCGCTGCACTTCTCTAACCTCACATACACGCTCGGCCCTCGGGTAATTCTAGACAACATTTCAGGGTGCGTGAAGCCAGGGCAGGTGATGGCGATCATGGGCGCGTCAGGCGCGGGCAAGTCAACGTTCCTTGATATTCTTGCGAGGAAGGGGAAGCGTGGGGCTGTAGGCGGGACAACTTTGGTTAATGGACGTGAGGTTGCAGATGCGGAGTTTAAGGGTGTCATGGGCTTCGTGGACCAGGAGGATACGTTGATGAGCACGTTGACGGTGTATGAGACTGTGCTGTATAGTGCGCTGCTTAGGCTCCCAAGGGAGATGAGCTACGAGGCAAAGAAGTATAGGACGTTGGAGACGATGAATGAGTTAGGGATATTGGGTATCAAGGATATGAGGATTGGGGAGAGTGGTCAGTCTTTTCTAATTGCATAGAGTTAAAAGCTGATTGCAATTCAGGCAGGAGGTCGATTTCTGGTGGAGAGAAGAGACGTGTATCGATTGCCTGCGAGCTCGTTACCAGTCCTTCAATTTTATTTCTGGATGAACCGACAAGTGGTGAGCAACGTTTAACTTTTTATATTTTGCTCGAGCTAACTGTAACAGGTCTTGACGCTTTCAACGCCTACAATGTCGTAGAGAGTTTAGTTTCGTTGGCGAGGGACTACAATCGGACTGTCATCTTCACCATACATCAACCCCGAAGCAACATCGTCGCGCTCTTTGACCAACTCGTCGTCCTATCTATGGGTAAACTTGTGTACTCAGGAGAATTCGCCAAGTGCCAGGACTATTTCACCTCCATCGGCCAGCCCTGCCCGCCCGGATTCAACATTGCTGACTTCCTCAGTACGTGATTCATAAACCCGGTCGTTGCTTGTAGCCTCAACGCTAACGATTTACTCCAGTTGACCTCACAATGCACGCCAGTCTCGATTCGAGCGAGAACTCCCAGGCAAACGTAAGCAATGAGAGTCTAGTCGACGAGCCCTCCTCAACCGACCGTAATAACAACCTCGGGGAAGAAGAGCTTGGCCTCCGTACCGTCCGCATACGCGCCAACAATAGTAACAGTAACAGCAGCAACACTACGCCCCCAGATGAACGCACGGTGCGCTCACGGGCCAACTCGATCGCCTCTTCCACAGGGCGCTTCCTCAGGCACAAAACCTCGCAGATCCTAGAGGCCGTTTCTCCTTCCGCAGGCGGCGCTAACAAGCCCATCTCAGCGAAACTCGCAGCATTGGTGGACGCGTATGCATTAAGTGACATCGCTGCGGGGATTAAGACGGAATCCGAGGAGTTGAGGAGACAGACGGCGTTATCAGACAATGGGCAGGTTGTCACGGGCCCAGCAGCGGGAGGTGCACCAAACGGCGTTGGGAATGGGCTGCCGGACGTTGCGCTAGAAACGACCCTTCTGAGGGGAAGAAAGCGGGCAAGCTATGGGACGCAGTTCAGAATTTTGAGCGGGAGGGCGTTCAAGAATCTATACCGAGACCCGGCACTGCTAACTGCGCACTATGTATCGTCGATCGTGCTTGCTCGTAAGTCTTTTTTGACGCTCGAGGATGCGGTGCGGTGTTGATGTTTCTCCAGTGATCTGTGGATTGTTCTTCCATAATGTTACGTGAGTATTGGCTTTCGTCTGTTCCTACATCTGTCATATTTACGATGTCACTCAGCAACGATATCGCGGGATTCCAGAATAGATTGGGTATGTTCATATCTCCACTTATCTCAGCGAGGCTAACAGTTGTTGGTCAGGAATTTTTTTCTTTACCCTGGCGTTGTTCGGATTCTCGTGCTTGTCGAGCCTCGGCTTGTTCGCAAACGAGCGTATATTGTTCATGCGGGAGAGGTATGCCGTAATTCAACAATCACGTATTTCATTAACACTTTTACAGAGCCAATGGTTACTACTCGTCGTTCACGTACTTTTCGTCCAAGGTTGGTCACCTCCGCGGCTGTCCAAGGATTCATCTAACGAATGAATTCAGATACTCTTTGACATTCTGCCATTGCGACTCGTGCCTCCTCTCATGTTTGGTGGCATTGTGTACCCCCTCGTCGGCCTTGTGCCTACCGTTCCGGGTTTCTGGAAATTCATGCTCACCCTCGTTCTGTTCAACCTGACAACTGCCAGTGTTGTTCTTCTGCTGTCTATCGCGTTCGCCAGTATCAGCGTTGCGAGTCTGGTTGGGACTCTCGTCATGCTCTTCAAGTGAGATCGCCATATACACTTCATGACCTGGTAGCTAACAGCCTTTCACTATAGCCTCCTATTCACGGGTTTGTTGATCAATCGCGAGTCAGTGATCCCTGCCATGCAGTGGTTGCATACCATTTCTTTCTTCCATGCGGCCTTCGAGGCTTTGGCTGTGAATGAACTTCGATACCTGCAGTTGAAGGAAGTCAGAGTAAGACTTTTCTCAATCAATCAATCAATCAATCAAATTTCCTAATCATCCCTTATTTCACAGTACGGGGTGGAGCTTGACGTCCCGGCTGCCACAATTCTATCAGTTTTCGGACTAAGAGCACAGGTATTCGACACGTCTGTTTCATTTGTTTTTATGACTGACTATTCACCTTTTCAAGTCATTCTGGTGGCCAAATATATCTTTGCTCGGAATCTTCTTCGTGCTCTTTACTTCCGCGAGCTTTGTCATCCTCCATTTATTTGTCAAGGAAAAGCGGTAGGAGACTTGTATATAATATTTAATCTGTCACACGATTTCGGTGGCGCATTTTGGCTTGTCATGATTGATGAAAATGAGTCTCGGTCAGCAAATCAAAGTTGACTAATTCATATCTCCCTCAGCCCCTCAGCTCAACGTTCAGCCGTTGGTTTTTTTGCTCTTCTGCCTTCAATAGCTTGCACCGCGCCATTCCAATGATGTCAGATGTCTGTCCTACACAAACTTTAAAGCGAATTCCAGACAGTTCGCACATTGCTTCTCCATTGCGCCCTAACACATTAACGATCAAATCTGGCCCGTTTAAGCTCCAAGAACAACCTATTCATGCACGTGGTCCAGGATAACTCTTGTTGGTTTGAACCCCGCTCCAGGCCTATGGTATTCCTTCGAACTATCCCGTCGACTCTGGGTCGGACGTTGCAGGTATTGTTGAGAAGATCGGCGAGGGTCTCTCGGGCTTTGCTGTCAGAGACAGTGTATATTCTGTCGTGTATTTTCAATTGGGGATAATTCGGTTGTCTTCCAGGCTCTTCCAAGGTTCTTGGGCTAACTGCGAAGGCATCGCGACACCAAAAACTTTACGTGGGGCAGCCTGTTGACCGATTGATTCTTAGATCCCCTCGCATACCTCCTTCGAATCGGCTGCAACGATCAATATCCCCGCGACCATAGCAACAGGCCTTTGCGGTTTGTACTTGGCCAATCCCCATGGAGCCGGTCTTACACCTCCTTTCGACGCCTCTTCGCGAGGTAGTTATGCGGGGAAACCCATTGTCGTTCTTGGTGGTGCCGATAACGTGGGACAGGATGGTATATACATGCTTCATCTTTCGGCGTTGTTCTCATACGAATCTAGTTCTTCAACTGGCTAAATTGGCGGGATTCTTTACCATCGTCACGACTGCCGCCGTGAAGAACGAGGAATACCTCAAATCTCTTGGCGCCACCCATGGTCCTGGATCGCAACCTCCCTCCCTCTGCGCTGGCGGCCGAAATACGTAAGATCGTCGCATGAACTGCGATCGACCTTGTATATGGCGCTGTGTCCTTGCCTGACACGCAGAAATTCGGAATCGACCTGCTCGCCGAAGGAAGGACATCGGTCCTCGTTCTTCCTCCAGTTGAGGGCGTGAAACAGCCAAATAAGACTTTTGTGTTCGTTTATGGAGCGTTCACCAAAGAACACAATCACCCATTTGGTATCCAATTCTACGAGAAGTTTACGCAATTCCTAGAGGAGGGTTTGATCAAGGTATGGTTGCACAAGGATCTACATGTATATAGTGACTAAAATCTCTTCCATGATAGGCGAACCGGTACGAGGTTCTTCCAAGAGGCCTGAATGGCATTCTAGGAGGGCTAGAGAGGTTGAAAGCAGATCAAGCGTCTGGGACGAAGCTCCTCGTGCGCCCGAAGGAGACTGTTTGAATTGCTGAAGTCTCTTGGGCTGAACATTGAATTGAATTAGTATGCAGGTATACAAATGATGGACGCTATCTTTGTTATTTTCTCTGAAGATTGTTTCATTCATAGAAAGGTCATGATCGTGGATGATGACAGGAAGTGCTTCTTCGTTCCTCGTCGCGATATCTTAGTATTTGAAACCTTGCGGGGTTCAGTAAATTGGATATCAACACACCTAGAAGGCACGCCCAAGTTACCATCCTTGTCATCAAGATACTGATAATGAGATCTGTAGAACGGTGGCGAATAATCACATCTCTCTAATCTTTGAGGACAAAGGCGGGATCGTCGTCGAAGGATACACCTCTACCAACCCGCGCTTCGTCACAAGCTCTACCCTACCTGCATGTAGGACTGACAATCCATCTTTTTCAAGGCATTCTAAATTTATCTTTTCTCAGAATCTTCCTTGTGCTCTTTACCTCCGCGAGCTCCTCAGCATCAAGGAAAAGTGCGAGGTTTAATCATCGATTTTATAATAGATTAGATTAGATTAGATATTGGCATAAACTTAAGTATTTCATGCAAAGTACACACTCATCAAATCAAAGTTGACCAATCCATATATCTTCCTCAGCTCAGCGCTCAAGGGCCTTCTATGACAGATAGGGCATAAGTTTCGATCTTTGCGCAATAGTTGGGCGCACATCGGCGTTCGATAGCTTGCATTGCGCCATTCTGGCTCATTCCAATCATGTCAGATAGATTTGTCAGTGCCCTGTCCTGATTCCTAATCCGGGCCGAAGCTTTACAAAGCTTCAGTAAATTAGCGATTATAGATTAGATGTATATGTAGTCCCACACCGTACATAAATCGAATTCCAATCAGATCTCACATTACTCTTCTCCATTGCGCCCCAGTCATGCCAGGAACTCAGAAAGCTCTTATCCTTGAAAGTCAATCGGGCCCGTTTGTGCTCAAAGAACAGGCGATCCATGAACCTGGTCCAGGACAACTCCTGACGAAAGTCGAGGTCGTTGGTTTGAACCCCGTTGACTGGAAGGTCCAGGCCTATGGGTTTCCTTTGAACTATCCCGTACTTCTTGGGTCGGATGTTGTGGGTACTGTTGAGAAGATCGGCGAGGGTGTCTCGGGCTTTGCAGTTGGAGACAGGGTGTAAGTATTGATATATTCTGTCATGCATTTTTCATTGGGAATAATTCGGTTGTCTTCCAGGCTGTTCCAAGGATCTTGGACTCTCGATAAAGGCGGATTCCAGGAATACGCTGTGTCTGATGCTGAGTTAACTGCGAAGGTATCTCGACACATTCAAATACATTATATGGCAGGTTGAGCGGTCGATTCTTAGATCCCCTCTCATATCTCCTTCGAATCGGCTGCAACCATCCCCGCAACCATTACATCAGGCCTTGTCGGCTTGTACTTGCCCAGTCCCCATGGAGCCGGTCTTACACCTCCTTTTGACGCCACTTCGCGGGGCAAATATGCGGGGAAACCTATTGTCGTTCTTGGTGGTGCCGCAAACGTGGGACAGAATGGTATATATATATACTTCATCGTTCGGCGCAGTCCGTTATTCTTATACGAATCTCCATCTAGTTCTCCAACTGGCGAAATTGTCGGGATTCTCTCCCATTATCACGACCGCTTCCTTGAAGAACGAGGAACACCTCAAATCTCTTGGCGCCACCCACGTCCTGGATCGCAACCTTCCTGCCTCCGAGCTGGCAGCCGAAATACGTAAGATCGTCGCAGGAGCTACGATCGACCTTGTATATGACGCTGTGTCCTTGCCTGACACGCAGAAACTCGGAATCGACCTGCTCGCCGAAGAAGGGACACTAGTCCTCGTTCTTCCTCCAGCCGAGGGTGTGCAACAGCCAAATAAGACCCTGGTAAACGTTTATGGAGTGTGGATCGAAGCACACACTCGCCCATTGGGTATCCAATTCTACCAGAAGTTTACGCAATTCCTGGAGGAGGGTTTGATCAAGGTATGGTTGTATAAGGATCTGCATGTATATAGTGACTGAAATCTCTTCCACGATAGCCGAACCGGTACGAGGTTCTTCCCGGAGGACTGAACGGCATTCAAGGAGGGCTGGAGAGGTTGAAGGCAGATCAAGTGTCTGGGACGAAGCTCCTCGTGCGCCCAAAGGAGACCTGAAGTTTCATTTGTATGAAAATTGAATTGAATTGAATAAGTAGTTAAAGATATATAAATGACGGACCCTATCCTTCCTGTGTTCAAGTACTGTGTTTGATTCCCAGAGTTCCCGATACAGAAAGTTAAACGTGCGATTGGTTAACAGTTGTTCCACTTGTGATTTAAATGTGCAAAGTTAATCAAGAAGTTTAAATTGAGCTTTTATGGCTGCTAGTGGAAGATGCAGGGTTTCCCGGTTCAATTATTTATAAAGCACCATGCAGAGCATGCGAGCATAACAAATGTTTACGACAAGAATTCTCAAGACAACTTAGGCTGCCAAGACTATATTTTGCTTGCCAGGCAAGTTGCACATGCGTAGTAGCTGTGAGGCTGTGGCGTCTGTATAGTAAGTCGGGGAACAAGATAATCTGAAATAAGCGTCGGATTGAGGGAGCTACATAAACTCATTCGGCCATGTCTTATTGTGTCAGACCAAAGCTGGCAACGTGATGCACAGGAAGGAAGTTATTAGCTTGCACTTCGACAAACTCGTCTCCTCCATCCGCATTGCATCTGCAATTCAAATTGGATAGTCATGATAAGTAGAATTTGAAAGAAAAATTGAATTTGGACTCGTGATTATCAACAACTCGTACATCAATGTGGTACTATAATTAATGCGCAAACCTAAAATCCAAGCGCCTATTTCCAACATCTGTTGTGGTATCAAGGTAATGACTCTTTTCCTATTCAATCGCTGTCAGCATCAATGCCCCTGCATGAGAAAAAACTAGCCAAAGTTACCTCAGAGGTCATCGCATCCCAGATCTTAGATCGTTGCCTATTTCGCCAGACGTAGTAGGCCTTGATGCCGGGATACATGATAACGATATTGAAGAGACAGATGCTGATGAGCACGCGATTTCCGCGCCGGTCTAAAGTTGGTTTTGTGAGCCTTGGCATCATGGATGAGCATGGGTATTGAAAGGCCTACACATCGGTGCATCGTCCGCCCTGTAGATTTGGGATGCAATAATAGATGATGCTTGCACGAACATATTATACACCGAAGCATTGACAGTTCTACTTGCGACGGCGCCGGAGTTGCGAGAGCACCATCCCACTTGAATGGGATGTGTGTACCTGGACAATAATTAGGCCAGAGAAGGACGGAAGATTCGAAATGAAACCCACGGGTACGAAAGCAGGCCGGAAGCAAGCCCCTTGATGCTCATCAGTACACCAATGCAGTGGGGACTTGACGTTAAAGACTCACGTAGAACTTCCACTGATTGGGTTTGTCTGGAAGAGCGTATATCGCAACAAGGAAAGGCAACGCCCAGACATCCTCGATCATAGCCACGAAGGAACGCTCGTTCACGGTCTCCGAGATAAGAGTGATACCGAACATAGTAATCATGCCCGCGACACTAGATGGGATGCCGAGAAGATTGGTTTGGAAGGTGTTGAATCTTCAAAAAGTGAGTCATGAATTAAAGGATGCTCCGGCACAGTCCCTTGAAACTCACCCCAAGTTACGCAGAGAGAGCGTAAGATAAGTTCCCGGAGGTGAGATTGGGATACCAAACATCAGACCTCTACAGAGAACATCGTTAGTTGTCGCCACCAGCTTTGAGAAGACGCGAGCTTACGCAATATAAAGCGGCCAGAGATCATAGTCCAAAACGGCTGTCCAGATACGTTTGATAGACAGGCCTTCACGGTTGTGCATGTCTCCCTATATATGACGAAAGATGAATAGAAGCAAGCGCCAAATTTTTACAAGACGAACCTTTGTGGGGTCATCACGAAGGACACGAGAGACAGCAATGGTTTCTTCCCTCTCATTGAACCAGCCATTTGGACGAAACCATGTTTTGGTCTGAGTTGGCGAAGGGGGCATCTGGAAGAATGTAGCAATGCCAATTACCAGAGTGATGAGACCCCTAATAAGATAAATAAGTTGAATTCAGTATTTAAACTGGAAAATGGGTACAGACTCGACGAGGAAGAGCCATCTGCGAACATATAGCTTAAGATGGAAGATATGAAGGAGCATGAATTTGGACATACCTCCACCCAGCCTTGCCCGCAACGCCTCGCATGTGAAGCACTCCAAACGCCAAGAAGCTAGCGAGGATGCCGCAGACATTTGAAGAGATCCAGAACAGAGCTAGACGGAATGGCAATTCGGTCTTGGTATAGAAGTCTGGATGGCATGGTCAGGAAGCAGTCTCTCGAGAAAAAAGAAGCCATACATGACATGTAAAGGATAAGATCCGGAATAAAGCTTGTAGTGTGTTTTTAAGTGAAACTGCAGAACTATAGGTCCAAGCAACGTACCCTCCTTGACACAATCTTAAAAGGGGAAAAGAAAGCTACGTCAGTCACCAATCGGCGACTGAAAGAGGAGCTACGCACCCCAGAAGTGCTCGGGTTGCAAGAAATGAATTGCGACCAGAGAGGAAGAACTGAGAGCAAGTCACGATCGACCACAAGCACATTTGCATAGGGATCCAGCGATCAGGCCCCAGCTAGCGACAAGTCAGAATGGCATTGGCTAGGATTGAGAGACCACGTACACGCTTAGAAATTAGCTGCGAGGGTAATTCGGCACAGAGGAAAGCCAATCTAAAGACCGAATTTCCCAAATTGAAATCTGTCCGTAGATTTATTGGTGAAACCATAATCTTGTGCAGAGACATACCATTCGTTGTCAATCCCAGGTCAGGAAGAAAGTTGTCCGTATTGGCCTGTGTCAGGTTTCCGCGATCCAAATTGAGGGCGGAGAAGCTGATAGCGGCTGAGGAAGATCGTTAGTCCGTGATAATACTAGAAGGTTGGATTCGACAAACCCCATAGCATAACTCTCCAGTCAATCTTTCTGAGCAATTCCTATAGGAAAATCACGTGAGTATGACCTGAAAGTCAGAATGATCATCTAACCTTTTCCTCCCGAAATGTCCACCGGGCCTTTGGGTCGAAACGATGGATATTTTCGTATTCGGGTTTCGGCCAGTAGTGTTTTGCAAGGACTAGGTCGTCATAAACGGAGCGTCGCGTAGCAGTCGTGTTAGGGTCCACTCCGCCAGTTTTCTTGCCATAAATATAGTCAGACCATCTGAATGGAGGAGGCTCGTCATCTTGGAGATCGTCGTCGGGAATAAACTTCGCGTCAAGTTTAATGGAGCCCTTGTCTATGGAGTTGATAGACGATCCAGATCCATCAGACTCTGCTCGTGGGTTACGATCTACTCCAGTGGCAGTGGCCATGTGTCGTCGCGAGAGGACAGTCCCACTGAGGAGAGGAGTTGTCTGTGTTGCTACCATCGTCCGAAGCTTGGGTTATAACCAGATGACAAGTTGGGACAAGAAGGCCAAGAGCAAAAGTTGCAATATCTGCAAGCACATCATTCACCACACCTCTGGCGTATATTAGCACTATGGCTATAGCGGAGGTTTGAAAGCGTGATATGCATGTCACAAGATCAATGGCGTTCCACGGCAGATAAGGCAGGTTGGCCGACGGCAGTTACGGTGCGACAATACAGTACTGGGCAGTTGGCGGACGATGTGGTATGTGCGTTAACTTGTAACAATATGGCGCAAGAGATTTGATGATTGATTGGGTGACGATGATTGGTCGTCACCAGATGAGCCGCAAAAAGTAAGGGAAACGCGATTTGTCAGGTAAACCGCACGGCAACCACACGGCATATGTACTTGAAGCGGAGGGCGCAAGGCTTTAAAGCTTTATGGCGCAATAACAAGCTTCTGAAGTGCCGACCTATCCAAGAGTTTTGTCATTTGTCCGATTCTTGGCAAGGCCCATGGCCAATAGGACTTTCGGCATATCAAACTAAGAAAAAGGCGCGATTTCGGACTTTCGGATCTGTTGTTGGTGTGTTTAGTGAGTGAAAAATATGAGTGTAAGTTGAAAGTTGAACGTTGAACGTTCGCTATGAGGATTGAGAAAAAGAAAGGGTCAGCGAAAAAAGCTGACAAGAGTGGGATTTGAACCCACGCCATCATACGATGATGAGAACCCGCGAATGCAGGTAAGCTACGCTTGAGTCACACGCCTTAGACCGCTCGGCCATCTTGCCTTCCAAACAAATGATTTTATATTATTCTGTTCTATTACACTTGTAAGCGACGTGCACGGACCGGACGCCGCCATTTCAATTTCGATCTTAACCAAGATCACAACCGCCTATCCCGCTGAAAAAATGAGGAAGGTCTATATAATGGCAGGGTCAACCGATGAGGCGGCAATTTCGTTCATTGCATTCCCCACAGTCCTTATAGTTGCAGCGCAAGGCGCTTCCGATGTAAGTTTTTGCAAATGTTTAGCCTTAAAGACAAACTAACACTAAGAACTATCTTAATAGACCTATATAAATGACACTCTTCCTCGGACCTGTACCGGCTGTCCCACCCAAACCCAAATGCGCCACAAACTCTGCTGCCCATGCAATACCCCTTGTTCCCATCGCCAAACACTTGTGCGAGCCAAAACGGGCCTCGAAGTGTGACTTGTACCACAAATTACGCCTGATAAACGAAGCAAAGCCCATAGGATCTCTTCCCCCAGAGGTCCTGTGTCATATCTTTGAAATTGTGACTCGCTCGAACTCGTCAGATGGTCGACGTCCTTGGAACCATCCTGACCAAAGGGCGCCTGCTACCATCACAATTTCCCAGGTATCTGGCCACTGGCGGGACGTAGCCCTGGACTGCCCTCTCCTTTGGACATGTATCGATATCAGCCCACCATGGTCCTTCAATACTGTGTGTCTATCCTTGAGTAGGGCTAGGACATGTCCTCTCACCATCAATCTCACCATCCCGAGTATTGCATTCGGTAATTTGCTCACTCCCTCCACCATCAACGCCTCTGCAGGCATTCTTTTCACTATAGTTGCACCCCACCTTCCTCGCTGTCGAAAACTCGTCATCAAAGGCGACTTTTGCCAACTCGAGCCTGTCTTTATTGGAATATGGAAGATCATACATACGTCGCCGATGCCTCTTCTCGAGGACCTCGTTATCCACGCCACTGGTGTTGGGCATTTCGCAACTGAACTCAGGCCCTCTTCCTTTATTCACGGTCTCCCCCTTCTATCCCATCTGCGCGTTACCAGCGCAATGGTTCAATGCCTCCCTCCTCTTGACAATCTCACATCCCTCCATTTTTCTGCCGGAGACCGCGCAACCATCACCCCTATCGAATTCACCGCGATATCCTTAACATGCCCCCTCCTCGAGACCCTCGCCATCTACGACGATGCGATTTATGGACAATGGCCACTGGGAGCAATCAGCTTCCCGTCATTACGTTCCCTACAGATATACGGGTCGTTTATGTCCGTTTCGGATCTCCTGCGCGTCCTCGACGCTCCTCTTCTAGATGACCTCGTCATCGCACCCATCGCAGCCAACGATCTCGATGAGTACCGCAAAACCATCGACGACTCGCCGAAATTCACCACTCTCAAGTCCCTCACCCTCTCCCTCGTCAACTCCTACGGATCCTTGCTTCTGGTGGAAGCGGCACAGTGCTTCCCAACCATAGAACGTCTAACGATCCCCAACATCCATCCAGGCTCCTTCCGCGACATCTTCACGGGGGTAGACGCGGACCTGCTATGGCCGGACCTCAAGACTCTTGTCCTACGGAACGTCGATTGCAAGAGCATGGAGAAGTTGCTTCAGGTAGCGGCGTTTAGAGAGGCTGCTGGATATCCGCTCAAGACGTTGTACCTTGACCTCTCCTCAATACAGCGCCTAATTCCCATGCTCTCCATGCTTCCTCGCAGGATCACTCTATTAGAGTCTGACGCCTGGTCCGTACTTCAAGATGACGATATGCTCCATGAGGCTGTGCACTTTGTGGGGAACGACTTCGATTTCATTTCGAACTAACGGATTGCAATTTTGTTTTCTTCGTGCTGATATTATCTTACGCTCTTTGTCTTTCTACTAATATATATACCGTAACCGTATACTATCAGGCTATGCATAATGTTCCGTAATCTAATTTCATGCACTGTTTCAACTTTCTATTATCTAAAGCAAAGGGCGCTTAGTTAGAGATGTCCGTTTTATCTTATCTCAATCTCTGTGTTCGCCATATTTGGATACCATATCATTCGACAGGCCGCTTTTCTCCTCAGGCCTCAACCACGACCGGACACTGAGGCAATACAGCGCCCCGAGCAGCCAACACGAGATGAGTGCTGTCCTTGACGGACTGATATTCATCACGGGATGGGCACACGTACTTCTCGCACCCTATACCAAGGTCGAGGAAAGCTTCAACCTCCACGCTATACACGACATCCTGTCATACGGCATCAGCCCGAGTGCTCTGCCTAATGTGCGTCACAGAATGCATTTAGCTTTAGATGGACCTTCTTATGCGGTCTGTCTCATGTGCAGTATGACCATAACACTTTCCCTGGGGCCGTTCCTCGGACTTTTGTTGGTAGCATTCTCCTAGCGTGGCTTTCGACCCCGATACTGTTGTTGGAGAGCAGGATGGGTCAGATATCAGAAAAATTGGACATTCAAATTATAAGTCAGTGTTCGTATAATGGCTTCGTTATGCGTGGCTTACTGTCTTCCAGTTCGCCTTGTACTAGCAAGCTGTAATGCACTGGGACTGTGCCTCATCCGACGCGCCGTCACGCGTCGATTTGGCCATACAACCAGTATCTACTTCACCCTTCTGACTGTCACCCAATTCCACTTTCCATTCTGGATGGGAAGAACTCTGCCGAACATGTTTGCTTTGCTGCCAGGTATGACCTCACCCGCAAAACATGATGTCTTCCTCTAACATCCCGAGTTAGTCAACGTTGCTCTTTCTCTACTTATAGACAGAGCCCCTAAAAGCACCGGACCTTCCAGTAGAAGCGTAAACACCGCTATAGCCCTTCTAACATTCACGACGGTTGTATTCCGAGCTGAACTTCTATTGTTGCTTGGCCCCATCGTACTACAATCGTTGATGTATGGCCATATAACTCTCAAGAAGGTCATCCTCGTCGGCCTGGTATCGGGATTCCTGTCTTTATGTAAGACCAGAAGCTTCTATGTTTTTTCCCTGTGTTTAAAGAACGATAGGCCTGACCATGTCAGTCGACTCATATTTCTGGGGCCAACCCTACCTCTGGCCCGAATTCGCGGGGCTCTATTTTAACGTCTATCAAGGCAAGAGTGCCGAATGGGGTGTAGGTCCCTTCTGAGAGATAGTACTACCATTTATTCTAATCAACATTTATCCAGACATCACCACGACTCGCGTATTGGACCTCACATCTCCCAAAGCTCTCGCTTTCCTCTCTACCGCTTTCCGTAGTGGGATATCTCCAAGACCAGCGCATCCGTACCCTACTACTTCCGTTCCTCCTCTTCATAGCCCTCATTAGCTGCCTCGGACACAAAGAATGGCGATTCATCATCTACGTCGTACCGATATTCAACATTGCTGCCTCTGTCGGCGCACGATATATGTAGGGGAGTCTATACCATCTCTGAAACCATCTGACAGCCCTACAGAATCACTCTATCCAAGCGTACTTCATTTGGCAAAATCTTGGCTCTAACATACATGCCGTTCCTCCTCGGGCTAAATATAATAATGACCTACTTCCTCACCCTTACTTCACTCAAAAACTACCCGGGAGGCGACGCCCTCGCTCTCCTGCACCAACTGTACCCAAACTATCGTAAGCTCCTCTATTAATCCCTCTGAAAGCCTCCATCTGAAGAACCAACGCAGCTTCCGCACACGTACACATTTGTAACCTCGCAGCCCAAACGGGAGCATCGCTCTTCCTCCATCTCAATGCACCTCCATATCCATACTTGGATCCGACTATCCTGCCTTCCAACCACACTTTGTGGACATACGACAAAACTGAAAAACTTACTCTCGAGTATCTCAATGCGCAACATACCATCACACACCTGATCGTGGAGGAACGCCCAACGACGGAGGCGCATCGTCACTGGGAGGTGGTGGGGAAAGTAGACGCATTCGAGCGCTGGACCCTTGATCGAAATGTTTTGAAGACGTTACCAGCTTCGAGGACGGCAAGGGAGGTCTTGGGGCGACTTTTTGGTGCAGTGAGGATGGTGAGACGGGAGAAGCTTTGGATACTACACAGAAAATCTTGGCGCGGAATGCGGATGTAAAATAAACTGATATTCAAATCATGTAAAAAACATTCTATCGTTCAGCTCGTTGTCTTCTTTGCCCTCTCACCGAATATACCGGTCCCAACGCGGACAATGTCGCTTCCAGCCTGGAGCGCCGCTTCAAAGTCACTAGACATGCCCATGCTAAGTAGCAGCCTTCCATCGTCTCCCCAGTTGGATCCTTCAAGATCCTTCTTTAAGAATCCCTGTAGTACGTCTCTAGTTTCCTTGAGCGTCTCAAAATCAATGTTCTTCTGCGTTTCTGACGCGTCGCGCGACTGCTCAAGCGATCCGATGGTCATCAGGCCCTGGAGATGGAGCCTTGGGCACTCCGTGATGACGGTTTTCGCTAGTTGGAATAGTTCCGAAGTGATGGCGTCCGACGAGGTCGAGAGCGGCGGCAGGCCAGATTTTGCGTCTTCGCCCGATGTATTTATTTGGAGGAGAATGTTGAGAGGAGCGATGCGTTCCGCCGGGAGAGCTTTGTCTAGAGCTTTGGCAGTTTTTACGGAGGTCAAAGTCTGTATCGCGTATAGATTCGGTATTGCTGGAATAATAACTCATCAAGATGACAATAACAACGATAGAAACGGCGATAATGTCAGCTCACCTGCAAGGGTTTTAGCTTTATTGGATTGAAGTGTTCCTATAAAGTGCCAGCGAATCTTTGAAGGAAGCTGCCAAAGACAAGACCCACTGAGGAATAGATACAAACGATCAACGATTGAGCACACACTGCTTCGGCTTTTTCGACCAGCTCCTGGACATAGTTCTCCCCAAAGTCCAGCTGACCATCCTCATAGCAAGTCAGAATGTCCGATGCTGGTTTATATTTCGACACAGCAACTAGTGTTGGCGTGAAGGGCCCTGTGGTAAGGGCTTTCAGTCGGGCCTGTATTTCTGCAAGAGACTCGGAGACCTCGGCTGCGCGTTCTATAGAGGCTGACATGGCTCGATATTGAGCTGAGGCAGAAGATATAAAGCGATGCTGAGATCTCAATGGATGATACACGAGAATGGGCCGAAGTGATGATGAAAGCCGCATATAAAAAAAGCGGTGGGAAACTTTTCTCTTCTTGACTTCCAACCACAAATTCTACTCAAGGGATATTTTCACTACTTCATGCAGGACTCCGGACGTCGACCCTCTCCCACCTGAAAAATCTATCGGAAAAAATATCTAGTTGTTACTTCAATTCCAGATATCGCCAATTCAAACTTTTCTTCGAAATACTGGTTTGCAAAGGCCCATTGAAGTCTGTTGATTCAACACTCTCAAAAAAAAAGGATTTGCTCAAAGTATCATCTCTTCTGTTTTTACAAAATACTTGATTTCGTTGTATGATAACTATATTCATAGAGGTTCTCAAATTGATACCGGCGCAGTCCACTATGACCTCTGCGATGACGTAGTTGAACTTTCGTCATCGCCAACTTCGTCTTCCATCTTCACTCGATTCGATCCCGTTGCCCACGACGAATTAGAGTATTAATTGAGGCGCCAGTGACTATAATGCTCTTTATTCTTTACCACCATGTCGAAGCCGGACAAGCGGCGCATCCTCATCGTTGGAGGAGGCGCAGCAGGGATGTCAGCTGCCCTCGCGTTCTCTCAGCATCCTGATCTCTTCGACGTCATACTCTATGAACGTTCTTCACATATAGGAGGAATGGCAACATCTACTTCGATCGACAAAGACAAGTACGGAGCTGATTATATCAATGACGGTGTTCAGGGCGCTAGCCCAGTTTTTCACAACACTTATGCCGTATTCGACAAGCTGGGTTTCACTGCTAGTGATGTGGGAATGCAGGTCAGTTTTGGAAAGGATCCGGATACAGAGTTTTGGAGCAACGTATTCCCTAGTCAAGTCATTGAAAAGTGAGTTCTATCTAGTTGTCGCAACGTTCTAACCCGCACATACTACAGATTTAGTGTGGATATCAAGAAATTCGGAAAAGTACTCAAAATAATCAAGTTAATGGAACCCGTCTTTGCACTCATGTCTGTCTCTGCCATGCTCCGAATGTTCAGATTCTCTAAGGTCCAGCCAAATCCAGATCTCACATTGTTCATCGTCTAACCGCTCATAGGAATTCGGCGAGGTTGTCGTGTTCCCCCTAGTGGCTCTTTTCTTCGGAACGGGCAACCAGACCCCTTTCATCTCTTGCGCCATTCTGGAACGCGTTTTCATGGATCCTAACATGCGGTTGGTGGGTCATACATGTACCGTCAGAGTAATGAATCTCATTCTCATTCTCTCCTCAGTTTGAATTTTCACCTGAAACCTTTTTAGCTTCGATCCCAACTATGCGTGCCTTTCCGCGGCTCTCTGACTTGTACGCTGCCTGGAAAGCCTACATCGAGAAGGAGAGCCAGTGCTCAGTTCGCGTTATTAACGGACGAGAGGTCACACGTGTTCAGCGCTCTTCATCGAAAAAGTTCGGAGGCGTAGTTGCCTGGAGCCGCCCTACTCGGGGAACGAATAACGAGCAGAGCGTCGTTGATCCCGGCGAAGAGGTTGAAGAGATTTTTGATGAGATCGTTATCTGTACTGATGCAGACGCAGCCCTTTCGCTGCTCAAAGACGCCCGGTGGCTGGAAAAACGCGTTCTCGGGAATGTGAAGGTCCGTGTCAAGAGCCACTGAACTTAATCATGCATCTAACGCCTTCTGTTTCAGTACCTTTGGGACAATACGGTGACACACAACGACTTCAAGTACATGGAAAAAGTAAGCAAAACACTTGCTAGAAATGGACGATCTAGACTCTCGCAATTTTAGTACTACCAAGTGCGATATGACCCCTGTCTGCATTCTCAGAAGAATCCCGACGCCGACAGACAGAAGAAATTCGAATATGCAGAAAGGCACTTTTCGCCACTGTATTTTATCAGAAGCTACCCCTCAGATAAACTCAAAGTTGAAATGAGCTTTGATCTTACCGTATACCAACCCCAGGCAAGCTATCTTATCATCTTCCCTTTAATTAAAAGTCTGACGCAATGACTTCCCTAGTTTGATGGGGTTTCACCTCGGGGGCCACAAACGATTAGAGGCGACTCGAAGACAGGTTGCCGTGCGTCTTCCGAGGAGCGAGGATGCCACACGCCAAAGAACATCCCTCTTGACAAACATGTGTTTCAGACAATTTTCCTCGACAATTCTCCGGACAGTGCACGACTTTGGTCAAAGGACGAAATAGACCCTGATGCGGTAATAGATTTTCCTCATTATGCTTGTTGTCCCTGCTCTCAGACCGGATGTTCGGGGCAGATTATCATGGAAAAATGGTGGAAACAACAAAGTCACCGATGGCAACATTATGCAGGGACCGTACCCTGGATGGGGCTCATAAACGGCAAGGTATATTCGTTCCGTCATACCGAATTTTTCGGGACGGAATTATGACCGCATGGCTAATGCCTCTGTGTGCAGAACCATACCCACTTTGCAGGGGCTTGGACCATCCTCAGTAAATGGCTTAATGGAGTTTCTGACGCTACTCACTGATCAGCATCTAGATATGCATGAAATCGCAGTCGTATCTGGATTTGCTGCTGCGTACAGGCTTGGCGCGGCGTGAGTGACGTTGGTGACGTAGTGTGCAGGTCAGTTACTGATTCGACCCAGGTATCCCTTCCGAGACGACGAGGAGTGCAAGCGGTTATTTGCACTCTGTCTTGGGGCTAATCATATGGCGCGGCTGGTGAGCTATTTTGTTGACGTTGACACCACGAGAAAAAGAGCTGCTGACACGGAATCCTAAGAGAAAGGAAGATAGAGATGGCTTTTTTATTTAATTTACTGCCCGCCCGTTGCCGTCCCCATACAACTTTTGAGATAAACGGTATGAAGTCGCACAGTGTACAAAGTTACATACAGATTACGCGAAAGTTCGCAGTGGGGCGAATTTTTTACACTCAGGAAAACTTTCTTCAGAATCGCGACTGTCCTCTGCGTATCGTTCAGCTGCTGCAGTCGTGTGTAACGCAATTATGGCTCGCCGAAGGCTGGTTCAATTAGAGCCTCAAACTATGCGATTATCGGACATGACATACCTTAACTGATCCATGTAATATTCTCTTATATCCTTCTCGCGTCTACGCTTCTGACGCATGTGGATGAAATTGAGCACTATACATGTCGTTATCATTGCTAGTTTGTGCGACGCATCGGTGAGCACTTGACACGCTGAGTTGAAGGTGTTACGTACCGAAAAGCACGATGGCGATAACGATCGCCAATTGCCATGTCGGTACTTCGAGAGGAGTCCGGAGTTTTGCGCATCGAAAGTCGGCACTGCAATATCGCTGTATAGTGGGTCAAGATATGTATATGAACGCTCAGATGGACAAAAGTGGCTGACCGTTGAGCATTCTACATCAGTCTTACAGGAAGATCCGGCAGTTTTTTTCTCTACGCAGATGAGGCGCAAGTCGTGGCAGAAATACCCCGTGCGACAGTTATCCCGAGAAATGGTGTAGTTGCGTCGTTGTTGGTCTTGTTCAAAGTCGGCGTAAACTCTGGTTTCTTTGACGCATGCCTCGCCGGGCGAGGCGCTGGCAGTCCTGTAAAGCAAGAGGCATCGAATCAGAAAGTTTGCGTTAGATGATAATATTTGAAATGCCTACACGCATGCAGAGTGCAAGCAGATCGATCCGTTAAAATTGTGGGGGCTCGCTAAATCTCGCCACTCTTGTGGGGGCGCACATTGCTCGTCGCGATTCAGCTGACAAGATCCACCTGTCGGGAGTAGGGGTTGACAGCCGGTTCCTTCATCGGGGCAAAAGAATCCAGGTCCACAAAGGGGTGGGAGCGGCCGCAAGTTGGTATCGTATCCAAAGGGAAACTCATCTCTTCTGCAAAGCCTGGGTTGACAAGTACCGTTAGATGGGCCGGAGCAGAAGGTCTGGTCTAAGCATTCAGAGATGAACTTGAATGAAATTGGGTCGAGATGGTTGTTTGAAGTAGAACAAGGACCGCCAAGACCGGTAAAGCCTGCTCTAGCTCCAGCGAACAAGCCTGTCAGGATGAAAATAAAAAGCCCCATCGAACGCTCGTGTCCAAGGTCCACAGGAGTAAGAGTTTAACCTCGCTGGGCGTGTCAGCCATAGTGCACGGGCCGCCTGATATGAACATAATTGAAAGCTGTCAGCCTCTTGTCTATGTGGACGCGGATCCTGGATGAATTTCAGAGAACGTATAAAACTTTGAACGCTCAGTAAATTGTCCAAAAGGCAATCTTGAAAACCGGCGGATGTATCGGAAGATCTGACAACGTGGCATTCCGGGGTTCGGCTTTCCTTTGGCCTCCTCGCAAATTCCAACTCGGCTTGAACCATGGATTTCTTCCAACTATCTTCGTCTGCTTATCTGAATTTGTTTGCTGAACCGCCCAGAGCCTTTCATCTTCTGCGATGGATAATTGATTTGACCATGTGGCTCCCCTCACCAGGCTATCGACAACGAGGCAACTGACTCATCTATTATCCCCACTAAAGGGCCGTCACTCCACAATCACCGGGGCCCTTACATCTGATTAGAAGGACAATGTTCACCATCTATGAGACTTGACGGCATCCCCATGGTTTGCTCCTTGAACCCGTCAGGCCAGCCTTCATCTATTTGAACCCTCGTTCTTTGCTATATCACAGCTAGTCATCTTAAAAGTCATAGGCTGATCTGCGACTTTCAAATCCTCGTCACGCCTCACCCACGTTCACCGCATGCCCTGGATCCTTATATATCTGCCATCTCGTTCAAATATCGGGTCTACAGTATTCACTGTCGATCTTCGCTCCAAAAGTTTCTAAATAATGGCACTATCGCCCTCAGCATCCACTCCACGGTCGGGTGCTCCTTCCACCTATAAAATGAGTCATGCCTCTCCCTCCGAGTCGTATTTCTCACCCGTTCCTGCGTATTCAACTATTCCAGTGTCTACGCCCCATACTTCGTCGTCTTCTTCAGCCCCAGCGACATCACTTTCGCATAACAGTAAACCTGCCACCAGCGGAGGACACAGTCTCTCACTAGACCAGGGAATGCTTGATCATTTCGCTGCACGTTTCCCTCCACCCCCGGCCCTGTCGCTCCCTGCACAACGTCAACTTCCGCTAGATGCCTTCACTCCGCGAATTGTGACATGCCATCGTACCTCCTTACCTATGGATCCCCTCCCTTCCCCGACCGATAGAGCTCACCGTTCTCCGCCCTCCGCCTACCTCCCTTCGATGGACATATCTTCATCACCGGGCAAACATACATTCCGCGTACTGCTCCCGCGCAGCATTGGATCCGAAATGATCACAGTTTCAGCAAACAAGGGTGACAAACTGAAGGTTGTAGCCGACGCATGGCACATGCAGTCAGACTGTGAGTTGTTTCGACGCAGTACTCTTGTCCCATTCACTTATGTCTCATGTATAGGCCACTACGAGTGGCAAATCCAATTCGCCCCCCGAGATATCGATTTGACAGCAGTCCAAGCAAAGCTGGAACCGAACGGCTATCTAATCATTGACGTGCGGAGGATATCTGGGCTAGCCGTCGCTCTCTAGGTGTATGTGTTCGTCCCTTCTATAGGCATCATTCCGCATTTCACACTCGGGTTCTGAGGGATTTATTGGTATTTTTCTATGGCTTGTTCACTTCTCGGCTTTGTCAGACTTTCACCGACTTTTTTCTACACATGGACTTCGATCTACTCTCTTGTATTGATATAAACTTCCCTTAATTAATTGTCCGCAGGCCGGTTTAGTAGTAATCATATAATGCTTTAACTTTCACGCCTCAACCGACATGTGTACGAGCAAAAGCTACTCCATATCCGAACGCAGTCAGGAAAAGAACTTGCTCGATCAAGAGACAATATCTTGTCAAGAGCCCTGATTCCGCAGCCGAACATGCATGCATGTCGAGGACATAAGGATACCTAGGCCTGATGTAGTCGTGAGATAAAATATTATCTATCTAATGGGTCGGAATCGATAGGTCCTCTCAACATCGCGCGCCACATATGATCAAGGAGTGTGAGTGATGTTTCATATCAAACACTTCAGTGCAACTTAACATGTCTATGTACGTCTTTATTCGAACTTCGGATCCTGGGATCGCCAACATGGGTGCCAGAGACATTTCAGGGTTGCGAGGCTTCAATGCCAGTGTAAGGATCACATGGACATCGACGGCATTGACGACCGATACTTGGTGTGTGGCCGACTCGGGCATGCCGGAAGTTCCTTCTAAGCGAGTATCAAGTTGCTGGTATGTGTCATAATGAGTCTCCAAAGTACTGCCTGGTCGAAGTTGAATATGTTCATCTTGATGTAGTACAGTGGTACTGACTGCGAGATTCTTTTCTGATCGAGTACTCGAAATTCATCCACCTCATGCATAACCCACAACCGGAACAGCTGAACAACTTGAAGTGAGACAAGTGAATTGGACAAACACGATACTTTTAGACTCCACACAACGAGTATGTTGATGTTTTTCTAGGCAAGCTCTCAGCGTTCTTTCTCGAAATTTGGACCCTCAATTTTCCGCCGACGTCGCCACACAACTACCGGAGTGACGTGAAGCCTGCCGCAGTACACAAGGTCCTCTTCAAGTATTATGAGTCCCACTGACTCTCCGAGGATCTTTTCTGATCGGGTACTGGAAAATTATAGTACACCTCATGCATGATCGGAACACCTGGACAGTGGATTCAACTAACGTCATCGAGTACGATGCTTTAGACTCTCCACACAATGTGTATATCGGAGCTTTTCTAGAGAAGCACAAACTGGGCCTGATCAGCGCTAGCGTTCATTCTCGAAATTTGGACCCTCAATTCTTGCCACAAAACTACCGTAAGGTCTGTCGCAGTATACTAACGTTATTAACACTAACTTCAATGACGTTGATTAATACTGGTTCGGAAGCCCGGTCGTTGTGAAAAGAAGAACGACACGACGCTTTCATTCAAGTGCCGGCAGAGAGTTGGAGATATGTAAAATAGCTGAAGCTGTCCGTGTATCTTTGGAAGAGACGTCATCGTAGTCGAGGGTCCACAAAGTATGGCAAAGATGCAATGGTTTGTAGGACATGATTGATTGATCCTTCATACCTCTTAGTCATACGGACTATCACCACCAAGAGGGATATACGGGCCTGCAAGATGAGGCAGCGGCGACTTCACCTTCTTGACCTCAATTACCGATGGCAAATAAAGCTCTGATCATGAGGAACCAAACCCGAGGGTTGTAGTTGGAAGTTGGAACATTTTGCGCTCGTTGTCTGCATTCTTCTTCAAGTTGACCATGATCGCCGTTCCATAATACTTGGTATGCACTGCCCACCGAAAGCTTGGCCTTTTGTTGCCGTATCCAGTTACTCCCTTGCAATCGCGACTAACCTCAATCCAGCGAGTCTTTCTCAGATCGCCACCCTGACCAGGATCTCGCCGCGTTTATATTGCCAACGCTGCCAATACAGTAGAAGGATATTTGATCACCACAATCTTCATCGCTTTCTGCGACTTTTCTCCATGCCAGCGCATACCTCTGATTGGGATATATCAGTGAGGGCTGCGAAGTTCTATTTCTTATAAGACTCACATGGACCTGCAGCGACTTCAATCTCGAGCTTCTTGGATCGAATGGTTTTGGGTTTTTCTGCCTTGAGGCTCTTTAATCCGGTGCTAGAGAATTTGACCGACACATGGCCATCCACATCACTCGTTTGTTGGTCTACAGATGCTCCGGAAACGGGGGTACCAGTAGCTCCGTCTGTCACGGTAAGCGTAATGGGAACGCCTACACGAGCCTCCCGCGGACCAGCAAGTTTCAATGTTGCATTGGTGGAACTGTATGCAAAGAGTACCTCGTCGTACTCTCTCACGCGTTGTTGACACCCTCCAACCTGAGCATCCTTGTAGTTCAAAATGATGTGCCAATATTTGCTGGTGCTCTGAACTTTCGGGACACCAGCTATGGTCGTTATGAAATAGTCGTCAAATTCCGGGAACCAGTCCCTTTCCAGAAATGCTTGTGAGCTCTTTGCGTCTTGATCACCGATCAGAGACTTACCCATCCCACGTAAAGTGGCCAATCTTCGAAGCATCATCAAGAGCGGCAGTTGCCGTTGGTCCTGGGGTAGGGTGCTCGTGGTTATTGGTCCCGTCGCAGTGGTGCTCACCCCCCGAGGCCGTGCGAACGTTGTGGCCGCGGGTAAACACAACCTTGTCGAAGATGGTCGCGACGTCTCCTTCCACACGCAAGTTGACATAAACATCTTGATTATCCGTGGAAGCCGCAAGGGATAACCAAACGACTAGCCAAGTAAATACTGGTATGATGAACTTGTACATCTGGGATGGAAGGGAATGATGTGTCCTTGTGTGAATCGTCTTTATATGGACGTCCGCTAAGGTGGGAGACGCACGCTTGTCATGTCAGGGCTTCTAGTCTTCTTGACTGAACTTTACTACTTTTTTTGCCATCACATCTAGAAGAGATATAGGTAAGTACTACTTCTATATTTCGATATCACCCCCCCCTGCGCTTTGCTGGGAGACGAGGCGGGATTCAATAGATGATGCAAGAAAAAGAAGTGACTCCAGGTTCAGCCAGAATATAAGTGAAGCAAGTGCAGGTCGAAATAACACTGCATATTGAGTCGCACAGTAGGGAAGATATGAAGCATTTAAGCAGCCAGTCATTCGGATCGGAATTGATTCCGGCATGCGTTTGTTGGTAAGTTCGTTCAACGTCAAACATATGTGCTGTCGAACAGGAACCGCCAGCTACAAAATCCTCCCGTCACTGGGACCATAGATGTTTGATAGAGGAGACAGGGCCCAAGGTATGCCCTAGCACGAACTCAAAGACCATATACTGTAATTTTGAACCAGCTCATTACAGACCTCATATTTTAGCACAAACGACAGGGATAATGACCAGCTCAACGCACCAATCCCTACTGCCCCATGTAAATCCCTAGAGCCTCAAAACGCGTCGCGACGCGTTTCCGACATAACGGAGCCCGTATGCTCTGAAGTACGTACCAAAAAAATTTTAATCGGGTCTATTCCAACCATGAGAGCCTAGACATGTCGAAAACTGGGGTGAAGACGTGAATAGGAGTTGAAAAAGACAAAAAGTGGGTGATCACTGATCGAAAATCGGAGTCCGAATCGAGCGTGACTCTCAAAAGTCATATGATACGGCCGCCCTTTATCTAAAACAGGTAATCGGCGGGTGCGCCCGCTTTTAAGCGGATTCCTCCATGTCGTGCGGGTCCCGAAAAAAATCCTCCATATGATCCCGACAAACTGCGGCGCAAAATGCACACCCTCGTTTTCATATATTTCCTAGATCGGACTTCCATTTGATCATATTATCTGACCAACTACTCAATACTCATGTTGCATTTCGAAGAGATCGCGGTCGACGACCAGTTTTTCTTCGTCGAAGTTTTTTTTTCTTTCCCTCTTTTTTCTTCTTCTCGCACTTTGGAATGATCTCGGCCGATATTTATGAGATTTGGGTATATAAGGAGTGCAACTTCTTCCCAAGTCCTGTCGACTCGCTAGACGAACACACTTCCCGCTGTCTTTTGTATTATCCACCTTCTTTTGAACCTCCTACGGTCCGACATGTTCTCTCGTTCCTCAGTCTTCTTGCCTCTGCTTGCAGCAGGCTTCATGCAGGTCATGGCCTTTTCCAACAGCGCCACTGACAATGTACGTATCCTTATTTACATTCATTCTAACTTGGTACTCATCGCCTTTATAGTTGGCTGTCTACTGGGGACAGAACTCTGGTGGCGGTCAAAGTGACATATCAACATATTGCCAGGTGATCATTTCTTTTCTTTTCCGGTTTACGTGAATCATTTATGTTGATATCCAGGACGATACAATCACTGCTATCCCTATCGCCTTCCTTTATGAATTCTTCTCCACTGGCGGTCTCCCAGCGCTAGATCTCGCCGACGTGAGTCCCTTTCTTTGATGTATATTTAAGTACATTACTTACGTCCCCCAACAGACTTGTAGCGTCTCAGCTAACGGTGCCTTCTCTGGAACCGCCCTCCCCAACTGCCAGTTCCTCGCCGACGATATCAAGACCTGCCAGAACAAAGGCAAGATCGTTACTCTCAGTCTCGGAGGTGCCACTGGCTCCACCGCCTTCAGCTCCAACTCACAGGCCGAGGACTTCGCCGAGACTATCTGGAATATCTTCCTTGGCGGCTCAAGCTCTACCCGTCCTTTCGGCACTGCCGTCCTTGATGGGTGAGTTTTGTGTTGCTTATACTTTTATACAGCGTCCTAAACCCATTCTTCCAGCATCGATCTGGATATCGAAAGTGGTGACAGCACCTACTATGCTGCATTTGTCAACAAGCTTCGTTCCTATACTGACGCCGCCAGCAAGACGTATGTAGTTACACTGAGCCTCCGCGGTCACTTCCTCGTTTTCTGATTACTTGAATAGATACTACCTCACCGCCGCACCCCAATGTGTCTATCCCGACGCACACGTTGGCACAGTCCTTGATGCCGTTGCCTTCGATGCCGTCTATGTCCAGGTAAGTTTTCATGGTCCACTTCATTGACTTATCCCTCTGACATAATTCTCACCTAGTTCTACAACAACTACTGTGGCCTGCAAAGCTACGGAACAAGCAGCGTAAGTCCCCGCCGTCTAAATTGACATATCCCTCATGCTGACCGTCACTCATAGTGGAACTACGCCACCTGGGACAACTGGGCAAAGAACACGGCTGTGAACAAGGACGTCAAGATCTACATCGGTGCCCCCGCCTCCTCCACCGCCGCAGGCTCCGGCTACGTCTCTGCTTCCACCCTCGGCTCGATCGCTAAGGCTACTCGCGCCAAGTACTCTTCATTCGGTGGTGTCATGCTCTGGGACGCCTCGTCCGCCTATGGTGTGTTTTTCTCCCCAACTTTAACATTCTCAGGACTTACCACAATGTAATAACAGCTAACAATCGCTTCGACAAGGCTGTCAAGACCGCGATGGGGACTGGATCTTCATCACGCCGCTCCGTCGACAACGCCACAGTTGAGGCCCGGTCTGAACGCTTCGTCAAGATCGCGGCTCGCTCCGACTAATCTCGACTAATAATTGTGTACTAATTCGCTACTAATACTTGTAACAATTATTGTACGCTACCCGAACATCCTGTATGTTCGTAGCCGGCTATGAAATACAAATATTAATGTTGATCCAAACAACTTTGGAATTCGAAAGTTTGAAGCCCTTCGCTCTTGCTATCTTTCTTCTTCGAGTTTTTTCTTCCCTTCCGATTCTTGTGATTACCGGGTTACGACTTTGACGTGGATGGGATATCTATTCCACAGTCAATTAAACAGTAAAACGGAACTGAAATCGATCATCTCATTCAAGTTAGTATCATCGTGCTCGTCCCAGGCATCTTCGAAGCCTCCAGTACATCTTCTACATTGAATTGTTGTGAAGTAAATAGCGGTAAGAAGTTTACACAATATTGTCAATGTTCTTTTCCGTAATATCTCGTCAGCCCTTGTTGACACACTCCTAACCATTACAGGTAATTTGGCTGCGAAACAGGATATTGACAGACAACAACATAACAACGGTACTACATGGGATGTGTGGCATTATAAGATCATTTTGCAGAGTTACAAGATGCACAACAGACGGAAAACAGTGGTAGAGAATACAGGCATGGATGCATGCATGAAGACGTGGATGATGATTTATGCACATAACAAGAATAGACGGCAATGACGGGGATATACGAAATACGAATGGAAAGCAGGCAGAAAACACGCAGGAAGAGGGGGAACGAATGAAAAAATGGGTGCGAAAAACGCCACGTCAAGGGTCTAATGAAGATACTTCTCGTTCAAGGCGTGAACTTCCTTCGCAAGGTAAGGCCAGCTCAACGTCCGTGCGAGTTCATTCCGGAGGTTTTCCTCGTTATCCTCAGCGCGTGCTTTAGCGAGCTTGATCTCCCATCCACAAAGGTTATACAGCAGTCTCATATTCGGCTGGATCAGCACGGACAGCCGGCGCGAACGAACGATGAGATACGCGTCAACGAGGGGGAGGCCGAGGTGTTTCATGACATATGCGATCTAAATTTCAAAGCAGGTAAGTCAAAAAAAAAAAGTGCAGTGCATGCAAAAAAAGGAGATAATTACAGTGACAGTTGCGCTCCTCGACACCCCAACACGGCAATGCACAAGCACCTGACCACCCTCGACGCGCGCCTGGTCGATCCAATCACAAATTGGCTCCAGCTGTGGCTCCAAAGTGTCGATTCCATCGTCGCACACACCCTTAATATCCAGCACCTTGATACGGCCCTCGCGCTCCTCATGCCACAGCGACCCATGTCCCGGGCCTTTCCCAAGCCCGAAATGCCCAGGGTGGTGGTACGGCGAAGAAGGCGCGTAATGGCCCTGAACATGATGTGGCGGCGGGATGAGCGCACACTCCCCAACAGATACAACATGAGTAATCCCAAGAGCGTGCAACATGAACGCATTAGCAGCGTGGTTCCTAAACAGAGATAAATAAACTCAACACTGAACCATGCGAATGGCAAAAGAACGGAGGACTCACAAGTTCCCAAGATACAAAAACGGCAAGACACGACTAGGAAAACTCCCATCGAATCTCGGATCGTTAAACCACGACTGGTGGTCCCCAAGCAAACTAGGCAACCACGGACTCGTATTCGCTCTCGGGCGTCCCTTTGGTGGCGTCGGCGTCGGCTGTGTCTGGTGCGTCGGGAGTGTACCAGATACAAAACGATTTTCACCATAACTCGCAAGTGGCGGGGAGTGCAGCGGCGGGAGGGGCGTACCATGGCCAAACGACACTGACTTGGCCGCAGGCCGGCCCATAGGCGCATGGGAATGCACCGGCGCTTGCGTCTGCGTCTGCGTCTGCGTCTGCGGCTCCGTCTCGGTTACAGTCTGTGTCGGCTGCCGCTGCAGAGGAGCAGGAGCAGGCGTAGGCGTAGGCGGCATACCCCTCGGAGGAGGTAAATTCCTCCACCCATTCTCAATAACACCCCCCCACCCCTGCCTCGCAGGCACCGGTCCAGCCGCAACCACGCGCTTCCCATTCCCATTAACCTCATGCTCCAGTTCCTGCGTCCCCCTCGCCGCCCTCTCCCTCTCCCTTTCCGCCCTATCCCGTTCTGCCCTCTCCCTCTCCCGCTCCCGCGCGGCGTCCTCCCGGAGCCTAGACTCGACTCTCCTCAGCACCCCAAGATCGACATGGTACACAAAGAAGCTGCGGCGGCGGGAGACCTGCAGCTCGAGGTACGCTTCCGGGAGGGTGAGGCGCTTGACTGCCATGAGGAGGCACAGAGCCGGCACCGACGATTCCGTGTACCCGTCCGCAGAGTACAGCAGCACCTTGATCGGGCGACTGCGCGTCTGCGTAGGGGCAGGGTTAGGCTGCGAGGCTGCCGGGGAGGTGAAGGAGCGTGTGCGAGATGGAACTGGGGCCGGGGGCGGGTTCGAAGACGACATGGGGAAAGAAGGGAAATGGGGCATTAGAGAGGTTACGGAGCTCCAGCGGCGGGAGGAGGAAGGACTGGTACTAGGCGGAGGAGCAGATGCTGGATTCGAAGGGGCGGGTTGTGGTGCGACGATGGTCACTGGGGGTGCGGGGACAACAGGTGTAAGCCACTTCTCAAGGAACCGTATCACAGGCATAAGAGCGTTCATGGAAGTCGGCGAGTTGGCTGGGGAGCTGGGGAACGGGAGGTGCATGACTGCATTCGCATTGGGAGGTGGCCGAGGCGGTAAGACATCCGATGTCGTATCCGCCTGTGCGTCTTCCCCCATCTTCTGCCGCCTCTCTGCCTCGCGCTTCACCCACAGAGCATCTAGGTTCGTCAGATGCTCATCAGCCGCTCTCAGATGCACAGATGTCGGGAACGGCGCCAAATCATGGCACTCGATGCAAATATCGTATCCAAACCCTTTCGCCGGGTCGTTCGTCGCAAGGTAATTGAAAGGGTCGTCCACATCGCCCTCAACGTGGTTCTCCTTCCCCTCATTGAACCCCAGCGCAACAGGCCTAAACCGATTCGGCACCTCCGGCACAAGAGGCACATCGTCCGAATTGCCCAAGAACACCTGCCCCACAAGCGGCGCCCACACTGTCGGCGACAGCGAATGCAGACTAGGCACCGTAGGTGGCTGTGGGTGGGCATGTCCATGCGGAGTAATAACATGGTTCGCATGCCCCTCCATCCCATCCGGAGGTGGCAAACTAATGATCTCAGACGCCTTGGTGAGGTCGCGCATCTCCTCCTTCTCCCTCTGTGCAAAATCGACTGTATTGGGATCCTGTGCACGGGCCTTGGATCGTTTCAGCAAACGCGCATGTGCAGCGGCAACGTCGCTATCGCTCCCCGCCCCCGGTTCGATGTCCATATCGGTGTCGAGGTCGACGTACATCCCCTCCGAGCGTTCGGTGCCCTCCATCGCGTCCATGTCAATTATATGCCCGTCAGGGCCGTCCGTGTGCGCACCCCAAGCCACGCCGTCCTTTAACCCGGGACCATCGCGTGATTCACTGCTGGGTTTGCTCCCGGGCTCGATAGGTCCTGCACCTGGGACACCGCCCTCACAGAGGCGCATTACGAGGTGCGGGATCCCGGTATGGGCTTGCATGTCGGAGGTGGTGGAGTCGAGGACGAAGACGTTGTATTGCAGGAGATCGGGGTGCGTGAAGTGACCATCTAAAGAGAAAATTTATCAGGGCTTTACTCGCGAGTGCAGAACAGTAATTTTATGCGTGTTTCCCCATAGAAAGGTCGAGAAAAATTGATAAAGGAAGATAAGGGGAGATGCATCGTTGAGCATATGAAGAATAAGTAGAGGGAGATTGCATCGATATATGTGAGATTCCCCAAGGGATAGAAAAGGTCAAAGTCATGAAAAGTACCTTCACTGCGCACACCTCCAAGACGCTCAGCACGTTCTTGGAATTTACGTTGGATAGCTTCTTGAAGACGACGAGCTAGAAGATGCGCATTGGGAGACGGGCCTTTGGGAGAATAGACAACTATATCTGATAGCGTAGCGTAGATTGGCTGTAAACACAATTAGTAAAGGACGAAAATTAAAGAAATAACATGAAGAAAATAAGGTTGGGGTTTCAACTGCGAATGACGCAAAGCCCCAAAGCGGAAGCAAAGTTTAAAATAGAAATACGAGGACGTACCACCTGTATACCAAAGTTCCTCAGCGAAATTCCGTCCGGAACCTTCGCAGGGACAAACTCCCAGCCTTCCTTTACCTCGTCCAGCTTCACAGACTGTAGAATTTCGGATGGACGGAACGTGCAGGTCAAGAGTGCAAGATCCGGGGTACTTGGAGACGCTCCATCAGGGACAATAGTATTTGCAATGAGCTTTGGAGCGGTCGTGGGTTGGGGCGTTGCGAAGGCAGGCTTGGTGGCAGGTGGCGCCGTGTTTGGGCTTGGACTAGGCACAAAGTCAACCAAGCACCTGCCAAAAGTTGGTAAGGATGACATACCTGACACTAAAAGGTGAACACGACAAGCTTTCGCTATCACTTGTCGGCAAACTGTAAAAGAAAAAATGAATTCGTAGAACAATGTATTGTAAAAAAAATAAGCATACCTCGTACTCATGCCAGAACTTGTGCTGGAGTAAGACGACGGTAGGTTGGCAGTCTGAATGGGTGCTGGGCGTTGTATGACAGGGTGCATATGCTTCTCTTCATCCTTGCTATCCCCACTACTGACAGCAGCAAAGTGTATTGTGTCGCCACGACCAGGCACGTCGTCAATGTCCATGGCATCCGGGGGAACGACATTCACCTGCGAGTCCAGCCCAATCTCATCCCCATGGCTCCCAACCTCTTCATCGTCCTCGTCGTCGTCGAATTCACTACTGCCACCGCTTTCGCTATCACCCTCGAGCGCCGGCGTCCCCAGGCCCCCATTCTCGCCCTCGCGCTTCCTCCTAAGCACACCAAGCTCGCGTGCATAGCGCCGCGGCTCCGCCTCAAGGTCCTCCTCGCACACGACCCACACCAGGCCTCTATATCTCGGGACTTTAGCCGATCTGTGTTGTGGCTTGCCGGGGGTGGCGGTCGTGTCGTGTGCAGGCGACGCGGAGGGCGAGGTCGCCGACGACGCAAAGAAGGTGTTCTGCGCCTCGTTGTCGCCCTCGAGACCGTGCATAAATGGGAAAAGAACGCTGTCTGGGGGGTGGGAGAGGATATGCTGGAGGTGGAGGTCTGCAAAGCGAGCTAATGGCAGCAACGCGGGCGTGTTGTTCGTGGCGGTCGCGGGGAGGCCATACGATGGCTGCTCGCTGTCGTTAATCATGTCGGGGAAAGTGGTCGTGCTCTCGTCGTCTTTGGCGTTGTCGTCGTCGTCGTCGTCTCGTCCTTTGAAGTGATGAAATGGAAGTTGGGGTTCGTTTATGATGTGAATGCACGCCTCGTTGCAAAGTTTGCCGAGACCTTCTATTGCCGCGTTGTGATCGACACCGTCTCAGATAAGATCTTAGATCCCCATCACGCGACACTACACCGCCGCTCACCATCTCTTCGGTCCAACTTGCCTTTCAACGTTAACGTTCTACAGAAACAGAGCCCAAGCAATCACAGATATAGCCTTAATTTCTATCTTTCTTCGCTTGTCGTGTGAGTCAAATGGCAAGAACGTTGACACACCCTCACAGTAATACCATCGTGACCTTTACTTCGACAGTAATTTACGCTGACTTGCAAATTTTTGACTTCGCACTTACCCGAGCTTTTGACAGCGGCGTTAACCAGCTGAGGGGTTATCAGGTGTCGCCCCCAATTGAACACACAAACCAAGTACGTATCGGTGCCTGCATGCGTTTCAAACATTCTGACATCTCATCCATCTCCAAACAGAGCATGGCCCATCCGAGTTCATGGCCACCGTTGGTACTTCAATCTCCCTTTCAATCTCATCACGCAGTACATTATCCGCTACCCTGCAAGTATACATTCGCTGAACGAGCTTCTGGTATAAACGGCCCCAAAATAGCTCCATCTTTTTGGAGCTTTGGATTCCCCGCAGCGTGTAGCGTGTGCGTAAAGCTTCTTTTTCGATAGGGATGATCTTACAATCTACCTGTCAAAGTCGGACAGAATCTGATAAGATTACGGCACTTGCTGTCTCTTTGAATGGGCCTGTAGCGCTGGAGGGCGGGAGGGTGGACGTTGTGTCGACGCCATGCGCTCGGGGCCGGAATCAAGGTGGGCCACGAGCCTCTCCAGATGATCGATCGAGTGCGGGGTAGAGATAGACTTAGACTTGGTGTGAGATTGCCCCCAGCGGCTCTGGCGTTGCTGACATACATATGATGCAGAATTGTATTGGAGTGAACCTGCTGACCTCGATCGGAAGACTCACCCTTCACGCAATAGGTTAGAGTAAAAGATCTGTCCGAGTCACTTGGCAGGCTAGTGTGATTCGAATGCTGAAGCCTCGATGGGGGATGTAAATCGTTGGCCAGAGAGGGATTTGCTTATCCCGAGTCGGAAGGGGGCGCTACTGTCATGTGCCGGGTAGTGCAAAGGGACCCATTCATGCAAAATGCCTTCGTGCACTCTTTCCACTCACCTATTGGCTCCGGGAAAAATTACATATATACAAATACTATGCATGAAGGTTTCTCTAAGTTTGTTTTATGAAAAATACGAGATGTAAAAATGTAGGAGACAAAAAGGTGTGAAGTCAGAGCCGCTTTTGTTACCTGCCAGGCTCGGTGAAATGGATCAGAATAGAATACACAAAATACGACTATGCCAAATTCTTCAATACATATATGGCATGTTAGAGTGAAAGATCTGTCCGAGTCGCTTGGCAGGCTAGTGTGATTCAAATGCTGAAGCCTCGATAGGAGATGTAAAACATTGGCAAGAGAGGGATTCACTTATCCCGAGTTGGAAAGGGGCGCTAATTAGGCGTGTGTGGGTAGGTACACATCAGAAGTCGGTCACTTCCCTCTTTAGACATGCAATGAACCATTTTTGAACCGTGCAGCATCAAGAAATCAAGACTTTGGCATGTAGTCATATGTACTCAATATAGAGGTTATACTTCCATACACAAGCCCCCTTTATGTACAACTCTATAAACATATCTTCAATATATTTATCTCCCAATGTTCATGCAAATCAGGCTGACTTGCATCACACTTCATGGGGAGAAATTTCCCAAGCTGATATACTGGGAGCTATGTATTAGTAGTGTTTTAAAGTTGTGTTGGGTCTGGTCAGTTAGAATTAACCGGCAATCCATGCATCCCGAGGATCATTAGTTACACAGGCACTACCTGCACCATAGCCACAAAACAATTTTCTATTCAATGGTACTTACTATGCCTGACCATTTTACTTACTTATCTTACATAGCCATTTCATTTGTACTTAGTATTTAAGTCTACTA
>JABAJS010000041.1:21987-77617 GCA_018221635.1 Tephrocybe sp. 10521TJB | reverse complement strand
AGTTTCGTCCATTGCACGTTACTACATACTCCATGATACAAAGATTTCCTATCATACGAAACTAGCAAAAAAATACCTGACGCTGCACTTGTAAATAAACACTACACATGATACGGGGTGAATCATACCATAGTGGGTTGGGGCATATGTCGACCATCATAGGAAACCACTCTCCTGTAGTAGCCGGGCCATCTTTTCATCTTCTCGCTCTCTAGGTTCCCGCTCAAGACTCAACGCCCAGAAATATTCGCTTGACGCCTTAGTGTCGTTGAACTGGTTCAAAGCCTCCTCGATATAGGTTTGAACTGAAGGGATGGTTTGGAGATTGAAGGGTTGAGCCTGCCATCGCTTGATGTCGTTGATAACTTCTGACGCCTTTTGTCGCTTGCGGAAGTTCACAAGACCGCCAGGTAGCATGTCAGGATTACCATCTTGTATGAACTGCAACGTCGACAGGAAGACACCTGATATATATTAACATCAAGGAACAAGAGCGGCGCCATTCGAGCTCACCGATGAAAGGAACACAAGGCGGTGTCACCGAAGCCATCAGTTGACGGTATTTTGTAAAGTTTTTGTTGCTGTCAATGGTTGTTTCGCAAGCACCGAATTGAGCCATGCTCCGCTGATTCACCTGCTCCCATGTGCGTTTGAGTCGACGAATAGGAGGTGTATTCAGCCCCGACGTGATAGCGATCATAGAGGAAAAATTGTTGAGGGCTCGGCAACGCTGCAAAAGTTGATCTTAGAATATTTTAAAGCTAAATATATAAAATAACTGACGTCGGCAACACTGATGAGATTCTTTACTGCAGCTGCTCTTTTGCGAGAGTCCTCCTTACTGAGCACTGATTCTGCAACCCAGTCCGCGATCTGAACGAACAAGTGAGCTATAACAAGATCGGCTTTACAAGATACACCAACCCGATTACTGGTCTGAATGACGATGGCGATGTTGTCAATATTCTCTGTCTTCTGTTCGCGAGCTCGCTGAAGGCACTCCATGGGCTTAATCTTCTGGTAGAGATTACTTTCCATGATGGTGAGTTGGCGCGCTAGTTCAAGGGGATCAATGTCCGCAAGCTTGAGTTTCTTGCCCACTTTTGGTAATATAGGCGGGGGCGGTGTACTTTGCGGCATCGCTTTAAGTGCGTTGTTGTCATTTCGAATCTGAAAACGGGATCAGTTCAGATCTAGGAGGACAGAGATGGGCGAACGTACGGCTCGGTCAATGTACACTAGCACTTGTTTGGCTGCCCCAAATTGCGAAACTTCGTCAGACGACACGAAGGTTTTCATACGTTCTAGGATATGGTAGTCCTCCTTCTCCAGAATGTCTTCATCCTTGAGCATCGTGACAAATGTGTTAATGACCCTGAAATCCTGTCAACAAAGCTAACAGGTTTGAATGAGATATATAACATACCGTATCTGAACAAGGTGTTTCTTCTGCTTCCCCCATTCCTCCAGCTCGTTCGGTTTAAGATCCATGGGCGGCTCTATCCTGAACCGGGCAACGAGGAGATCAAATAGCTCGTCAACTGTCGTGAACGATTTGAATGTCATCAAAAACGCCTGGTTGAATGAGGGATCTGCGTAAGAATACAGTCAACAATGTATAGTCTACATGGATACCACGACAACATACCAACTTGTTCATGCGCGGTTAAGCGCTCAACAAGCGCTGGGAGTGTCCCACCCTTTACCGTATTGTCGGGGTCAATTAGTATCTCCTCCGCCGTGTAGTCTACGCGGAGGTACCATGGCTTGAGATCGGCAGCGACTTTACTCACATACTCAGCGCCTAAGACTTGCCTCAACTTTCGTGAGCCGGATGGTTGTGGGGTTGACTTAGGTCCCAGGGCAGCTTATTATTGGAACAGTAAGCAAAAATCTAAAGAGAGAGAGAAAACAATAGTGCTCACGATCTTCATCTATTTGCTTTTCCTTAGTGTCGAGGGTAGCGTCCAATTCCTGTTCCTCTTCAGGAACAAGGGTGTTGGTCGCGGAATCAAAATCAAATGATGACGAAACTAGTGTGTTACTGGCATCGCTGCTAGTGTGCGGACGTTTGTACAATGGCTGAGTGGCTACGACCTGCGATCTGGAGGGTGCACGTCCAAAGGCCATTTCCATGTCGATCACGTCGGGACCATCTTCATCTTCATCTGTATAATTTGATATGGGACGGGCACTTAATCGAGACATCCGCCACTCGATGGATCCGTTGTAGTCGCCCGATGCCATTTCATATTGTTCGTGTCCGAGGGCCAAAAGAGCGTCTAGTGCTTCCAGCATGGCAGCAATGTTAGCGCTTAAGGAAGACGATAGGGCGTCGAGATGATCCCAAGCATAGTCCCGTTCTTGCCAGTATATCAGACCGTCTGCATCACGGACTGACTGCAGCGTCAAGAAGAAGACAGCGGTGTCGTTGTGAATGGCCTGGATGATGGTTTCGAGCGTCCGAACTAGTATTCGAGCGGTCTCGACTGTTTTCCCATAAGGACCGTTCGATGAACTACCCTCTTGTTGAAAACCATCGACATCAATGTGTCGAGCAATGTGGATGTCGGATACACAAGTCAGCATGGCGGAAATTTGGGACACAAGTTCTCTGCCCGATGATTGAACTTGTTTAACTGTGATGGGTTTATCGTAGCACGCAAGTAAGACAAAACGCAACACTTGCCTGAATTTTGATCAGTTGCTTGCAAGGCATGCATAAGGTATTGAAATTGAACATCCAAGTTGTTTGAGTATTGCTTGACCTCCGAAAGAACCTCGGGCCCTAGCACCCTCGGTGGGGACACCTGATCATCATCTAGAGGTACCCAGCCCAATCCTTTCCAGCGACCGCCCGCCCCAGCACCCACAAGCCCTGGTCCAACGTTCACCGTACTGAAGACTCCGTGGAGGCGTTTTGGTTGCTTGGGGCGAGGAAGCGCAGAACTGTGTTCCAGGCGGTGAACCTGAAGGACAAATGAGGAGACAGCATTTTCTAGTGCCTCTGCATCGATCTCCACTCGACCAAGGGTATCTGCTAACACAGAGGGTGTGTCGTAGTGTATATCACGAGAGGCCAGAATTAGACGGGATAGCGTTGCTGTCAATTTCCGTTGCGCGGGCTTCAAGGGTGATTGAGATGAAGAGGGTGGAAAGTCGGCATCCCGGGGTAAAACATTGGCGGGTATCTGAAGAATTGGGACAGCAAGTATATAAACAAGATTGCGAACCATTAGGATGACATTGTATATCAACTTGTGAAATTTTTCGTCCTCTTCTGGTCGCCGCGCTAGACCGTTCATCTGAACGTTGTTTATTACAGCCTGGATGGCAGACTTGGTTGCTGCTGTAAGCTCAGTTACAGGTTCAGGGGGCGGAGGGGCAATGGCTTGTTGCAGTGACCTTGCTATGCGTTCCGCAGTAGTATAATCGGGAGGAGCTGTTTTGGTGGTGGGTCGAGCATAAGGTTGCGGCAGCGGTTTGGGAAGGAGAGTGTCAGGCCCACGGCGCAAGGGTTCGATGAAAGGTTGTACGTCAGAATCATCAGAGTAAGCACTAAGACGATTGTTATCGTTCAAGGCTTTCGATCGAGGCGGAGAGGAGGAAGATTGCGAAGAAGAGCGTGGAGGAGCTTCAGGTGGTGACCATACAATCCGACCATCCACTTTGTTCAACCAATAATACGACCTCCCGTCATCAGCCAACTTTTTCACCCAAGGCTCAGGCGTTCCTGTACGTCGGGGAATACCAAATCCGGCAATATCCACCATGTTCATAGACTCCGTTATTGACCCATTGAGTCCGAACGCGAGGCTAGCACTTGTCCCAGAGCGCGACGATATTTGCGATGTTAATCCCGCAAACTCAGTGTCAGAAATCTCGTCATCTACTTCCTTAGGAATATCCCGAGAGCGTTGACCCGTTTGCGTATTGACGTAGTATATCTTGAGATTGCTCAGTTCAATCATAAGCCAAGATAGTGCAGACGTACCTGATTGTTATCAGCAACTTTTGGTTCCCAAAAATCACTCGACTGGGATGCTCCGTTTCTCGCAGGAGATACCTCACCCTCCAACCATTCCTCATCAGACACCTGCCCTGTCCCGTGCACAACAGTATTGGAAGAGTTGCTCTCGGACGGGTGGGGTACCAAACTCTCTGCACCAAACGACTCTGCTGAAAAGGCCCGTTCTGCCTCTTCGTCCGAAATGTGCTCGACGTAGTTGGATGGGAACCAACCACGAGAATCCCCAAGCAGACCATCCCACCAACCAGATGGTTGTTTAGACAGGACTTCGATAATTTCACCACGGCTAAAGGAAAGCGATGAGTCGTTTTGGGCCTCGTAGTCATAGAGCGCCCGGCAGAAGCTAGTGGTGGTTTGTTCGTCTTCCATAAATGACTCTTCTTCCTGCTCTTGGGGATGCTGCTCCTGCGTCAAGGTGTAGGTCGCTGCGCTGTTAGCCTGGGAGAAGGAGTGGTGGTGGTCAGAATACATGATTGTGGCCACAGTGGCCATAGTGGCCAGGCAAGTCGGCGAACGGGACGAGGCGCAACGGAACGGTGAAGAACACGTGGGGGAAGAGGATGTGATGAGAAGTTTATTTATAATTTTAGTAGACAGCAACAATTTTGAATTGTCTCTTTTGGTATGTATCAAGTATGTATTACTTAGGTTTTACTGTTCCTGTCACTTCAGCAATCTTGTTATAAGTTTTGTTGTGTGGCATATATTTGGCCTCGAACTCCCAGAGTTCAAAAGTGAAAGATAGCAACTAATTTTCTCACATGATAAAGTACAACGCTGAAACTTCTTTGTGTCGACTACGCATAGGTGATACAGAATCCGATCCAACCCCTGAAAACAAAATATAAATACACATATAATACAATGTCCCATGGTCAATATAACAATATCATAGAAAACCACTCTCTTGGAGCAGCCGGGCCATCTTTTCATCCTCACGTTCCCTGGGCTCCAGCTCGAGACTGAGAGCCCAAAATTGATCACCCAAAGCTTTGGTGTCGTTCAGATGATTTAGAGATTCTTCAATGTAGGTTTGTACGGAAGGGATAGCCTGGAGGTTGTATGGCTGAGCCTGCCACCGCTTCACTTCGTTGATGACTTCTGAGGCCTTTTGGTGTTTGCGGAAATTCACAAGCCCACCGGGCAGGATGTCGGGGTTACCATCCTGGATGAACTGTAAAGTCGAAAGAAAGACACCTAACATGTGTTAACGTGGAGGATAAAAGAGGCGGTGAGCAAGCTCACCAATGAACGGAACACAAGGTGGAGTAACCGAGGACATAAGTTGTCGGTATTTGTTGAAGGTTTTATTGCCTTCAACGGTCGACTCGCAAGCGGCAAATTGTGCCATGCTCCGTTGTGTCACTTGTTCCCAAGTACGCTTGAGTCGATGAATAGGAGGCCTAGTCAAACCTGATGTGATTGCAGTCATAGATGAGAAGTTGTTGAGAGTCCGACAACGCTAAAGGCTGCCTCAGTAAATTGTACAAAGCTGAAGCTTTGAAGGACTAACGTCAGCGACATTAATGAGATGCTTCAATGCAGATGCTCGTTTGCGAGAGTCTTCCTTGCTTAAAATATAGTCTGCAACCCAATCCGCAATCTAGGCTATGATTAGCGACCAGAAAGTCTCTAGTGCCCGGTTCACAAACCCTGTTACTCGTCTGAATGATGGTAGTAATATTATCGTTACTGTCTGCCTTCTGCTCGCGAGCTCGTTGCAGGCATTCCATAGGTTTAATCTTCTGGAACAAGTTGCTTTCCATAAGAGTAAGCTGGCGCGCCAATTCAAGGGGGTCGATGTCCCCAAATTTTAGTTGTTTGTTATTTGCCCTTGGAAAGATGGGCGGGGGTGGTGTACTTTGCGGCATTGCCTTAAGAGGGTTGTTATCGTTTCGGATCTAGATATGAGATAAGTGTAGGTCCCAGGTGACGATGGTGAATAAACCTACAGTTCGGTCAATGTACACTAGCACTTGCTTCGCAGCCCCAAACTGTGAGACCTCGCCTGAAGATACAAATGCTCGCATGCGATCAAGAATACGATAGTCCTCTTTCACCAGGACATCATCATCCTTGAGCATCGCTAAGAACGTGTTGATGACTCTGTGGGTGTTGTCAACATCAAAAAGACAGTTTGTGGACGGAAGGAGAAATGCAAACTTACCTTATCTGGATGAGTTGCTTCTTCTGTTTCCTCCATTCCTCCAGCTCGTTGGGCTTCAGTTCAGGTGACGGTTCTAGTCTGAAGCGCGCAACGAGAAGATCAAACAGTTCATCGACAGTCGTGAAAGATTTAAATGTCATCAAGAACGCCTGATTGAATGAAGGGTCTGCAAAGCTATTCGTGAGAGCGGAATCCACACAAATATTATGGCGACGTACCGACTTGGTCGTGGGCAGTCAAGCGCTCCACAAGTGCTGGAAGTGTTCCACCCTTGACTGTATTGTCGGGATCAATCAAGATATCCTCTGCCTTGTAGTCTGCGCGGAGGTACCACGGCTTGAGATCGGCGGCAACTTTGCTCACATACTCAGCGCCCAACACTTGCTCCAACTTTCGGCTACCGGAGGGTCTCGGGGGTGACTTTGCAGGTCCAAGGACAGCTTGATAGCGAAGTCAGTTAGTAAACAACAATCCAAATCAAATAAGACTACTCACGATCTTCATCAATCATCAGGCTTCTCTCATCATCCAATAGTTCTGACTTGACATCGTCGTCTTCAATGAGTGTATTGGCCGTCGAGTCGAATTCATATGACGAAGAACCCAGAGTGTGACTGGCATCGCTGTTAGCATGTGGACGATTGTATTGATACCTGTTCTTTGGTGGGGTAATGGGCTGCCGGACAAAGGCCATCTCCATGTTGATTATGTCGAGGCCATCCTCATCATCTACCATGTAGTTCGATATAGGGCGGACACTGAGTCGAGACATTCGCCACTCTATGGATCCGTTGTAGTCACCCGATGCCATTTCAGCTTGTTCGTGTCCCAAGGCAAGAAGTGCGCTAAGCGTTTCCAACAAAACAGAAGCATTGGCCTTTAGGGAGGATGATAGGGCATCAAGATGAGCCCAAGCCTGTATCCTTTCTTGACGGTATTGAGGGAGTTCCGAGTCTGGCATTGATTGCATTGCAAGAAGGAAGACCGCATTGTCGTTGTATATTGCCTGAAGGACCGCCTCGAGCTTTCGAACAAGTTGCCGAGCAGTTACAATCGTTTGGCTATAAGAACCGCTCGAAGAGCCGCCATCCTGTTGGAACCCGTCGATGTCAACGTGTCGGGCAATATGAATATCGGATACGCGGCCCAATATAGAAGAAATCAGCGACACGAGTTCCCTGCCGGAGAGACGGACTTGCTCGACTTGCCAAAATTGTCAGGATGAATGTCTACCAAATACATAGATCGTCAAACTCACCTGAAGTCGCACCGGTCATTTGCAATGCATGTAAAAGGTATTGGAATTGGACATTCAAATTGTTGGTGTATTGCTTCAGCTCTGAGATCACGTCAGATCCCAGCACGTTCTGGGATGGTACTCGACCATCATCCAAAGGTACCCAACCAAATCCTTTCCAGCGCCCAGCGGCCCCAGCACCGATGAGCCCTGGTCCAATGTTCGCGGTGCTAAATACACCATGGAGACGTTTGGGTTGTTTGGGGCAAGGAAGTGACGAGCTATATTCCAAACGATGAACGTCAATAACAAATGAAGCGACAGCCTTTTGGAGTTCCGAAGCTTCATCCTCTATACGACTTAAAGCATCCGCAGTTGAGGAAGTAGAACCATACTGTAAACCATGGGCAGATATAACAAGGCGAAATAGTGTGCCCGTCACTTTTCGCTGCGATGACTTGAGAGGCGACTGAGAAGTAGCTGGTGCGGTGTTACTGTCACCACGGGGTAGCAAGTTGGGCGGTATATGAAGGGTTGGGATGGCGAATAGATACAGGAGATTACGGACCATGAGGACAACGTCCTGCATCAATGCATCCAGTTTCCGGTTTTCTTCTAGTCTACGCGCTGAACCGCCCATTTGTACATTGTTGATGACGGCATGGATGGCCGATTTAGTGGCTGCGGCAAGCTCAGTAGCAAGCTCGGGAGGAGGGGGAGCGATGACTTGTTGCAGAGATCGTGCTATACGCTCCGCAGTTGTATAATCTGGGAGAGGAACCTTCTTGACTACCGGTCGAGATTGAGGTTCTGGGTGTGGTTTAGTGAAATGACCATTCGTGAGCGGGCCTTGGTGAGCCTGCTCCAAGAGTTGTATATCAGAATCATCAGAGTAAACGCTGCGGCGCTTGTTGCCGTTGGCGGTTCTTAGTCGGGAAGGCGAGGATGAGGATTGACTGGACGGACTGGGGGAAGCCTCAGGTGGTGACCACGCTATTCGACCATCGACCTTATTCACCCAGAAATATGACCTCCCATCATCGGCTAACTTTTTCACCCAAGGTTCAGGTGTGCCCGTACGTCGAGGGACACCGAATCCAGCCATTCTCGTATGCTCAGATGTCCCGTTGAGCCCAAAAGCGAGGCCTGCAGAGCGCGATGATGTCTGCGACGTTAACCCCGCAAACTCCGTGTCAGAGATCTCGTCGTCTATTTCCTTGGGAATATAACGAGAACTTTGACCCGTTTGCGTATTGACATAGTAGATCTTCAGCTCGTTCAGGACAGGGTCGTAGCAATGTATTGCGAACGTACCTGATTATTGTCGGCAACTTTTGGTTCCCAAAAGTCACTCGATTGGGAGAGCGCCGCGCCACTAATATTGGCCTTGCCATTTCTGGAAGAAGGGACTCCGTCGTCCAACCACTCTTCGTTCTCCTGGCTCACCCCGCGCATCATAGCATGGGTCATGTCGACCATGGAAGAATCGGCTAGCGAAGGCTCCGAACCGGAGGACTCCAATGCCTGAAAGGCCTGTTCGGCTTCCTCATCCGAAATAAGTTCAACGTAGTTAGACGGGAACCAGCCGCGTTCGTCTCTGATTAGACCATCCCACCAGCCTGAGGGTTGTTGGGTGAGGACCTCAATGATCTCACCACGGCTGAATGAAAGCGAAGATTCATCTTGTCCCTCGTAGTCGTAGAGTGCTCGACAGAACACGGTAGTGATCGTTTCATCTTCCGGATATGTTTCCTGCTGCGGGGTCGGCTCTGGAAGTTGGGTCTGGACAGATGTGTAGGTCGCTGTAGGATTGATCTGTGTGAGGAAAGATTGGTGGTGGTGGTTGGGATACACAGGGATAGCCACGGTAGCCATGGTGGGCAGACAGCCCAAGGGTGGAAAAGAGTCTCAGCGTCGACTTGTACAGTGGTATAAGTTCATCATATTTTTGATCAATTTGCTAAGCATACACATATGACATGCCTTGTAACCATCTATCGGGTGCCTTTTCCCTTCTGCCATCTCCGTCAAACATTGTGACAGCCTGCTTCAGCTCCCACACTCGCTCCTAGCAGCCGTTGACTTCCTCAGCATCTTAGAATAGGCAGGGATATGTAGCCATCGCAATCATTAGAGATGTCAGTGCAAGTTCTCGACGTGCGTGCGGCGGCGGCAGCAGCAGCGTGCCCACGTGAGGGGCATATCACTGTGACTCAAGTTTGAAGAAAACGAGTATTGACTGTCACCAGACGCGCACATCGACATCGGAGCAGATATCAGTGTCAGCACTACATAATTTCTTGTAACTACAAGATCAAATGCACCAGATACGCTACCGCTTCAAAGTCCTCTGCTTCTCTGCAAACTCGACAATTTTTCGGTCAACAAACAACCCCTTTCGCTCTCGCACCGTATCCATGTATCCCTTCGCAATATTCAGCCGATCTGCCTTCTCCCCAAGATCCTCCAGCTCCTCCTCCGTCGTCGGAACCCAGAATGGATCTTGATCTAGCATATCGTACCTACACCATCCTTTAGATACTTGTTCAAACCGGGAGGTATACCGTCACCTACCCACTAAATACGAGTTGAGGGCTTGCAGCGCCGGAGGTCCGTTTACGGATATCTATTTCATAGAAATTGATCAGACTTCTCCAAAATAGCATGCGACGCCTGACAGACCATCAGCAAAGCCGAAACTCTCGACGACCGGGAGGAGAGCCGTGACATTGAAAAATGACGTTCCTTCCTTCATCTCCTCAGCGATGATACGTCCTCGCCGTTTGGCTACCACCGCGTAAACTTTGCCTAACACATCGGCTGTAGGAAAAAAAGCAGATCAGCGGACCCTAGTTCTGGCAGTCAAGACGTCTAACTATCTTACTTGATGCCTGAATGTCGCATGTGTACATCGCAAGCATGAGGCGCGGTGACCAATCCAGGAGGCCGTTCCGACAAGAATCTCTGACTGCGGAGATTACAGATCCGGTCACTTGCGCCATCCGGTTCTGCTCTGCTCAACCATTAATCAGTAAATATATCCTAGAATCAGGAAAGTTAGATACCTATTTCCTTGCTAAGACTTTCTTGGTCAATTTCGACATCTTCAACGAAATAGGCCATCCCCTCGACGGGTTCTGCGCACAGTGGGCCCTGGAAGGAAGCGAGCTGGAAACCGGTTTCGATGTGGATATCGAAGTCGCGGACACCCTTCTCTACTTCTCCTTCATTATCCCCGGCCTTGATACGTTCCAGGCGACGTTTCAGTCTTTTGTAAAATAAGATGACTGCACCAATAAATGACAATCCGGAAAAACCTACGAGAATGGTGTTCCAGATTTTCTGGCGTCGATAAGGAGGCATCCGCCAGCTTTCTGCGGCCCAAAGGCCCAGATCCGGTCCGTGACATCTACCCACTCTACTCCCGTCTCCTCGCAGACCTTCTGTAGCGCTTCCCAAAACTGGTCGGGGCCAACACTTGGTTTTCGAACTACATCTCCATAGATATCAACACCTTCCTGCTCTTCTGCCAACGCCTTCTCCTGTGCCTCGACGGAGTCTTTTACACGACGATCATGTTGGAACTTCTTCAAAATGCTAATATTTTGTAGAACAAAGTCAAGAATAGCTTGAGGAAGAGGGCTGGCACGGATAGTGAATTTCACGATATTGGAAGAACTGGATCCATGAATCGTGCCCCGAGGTGCGTTTGGTGTTTTTGTAGGTGCCATATCTGCTAGGAGAGTCAACAGTAGTCGATTGATGTAGAGAGTCAAATTACCCGGTGCTTTAGTTGCTGTCTCCCGGAAGGGGACTATTGGCTTCGAGGCTTGGATGTCAACCCGTGCAAACCTCTCTCTGAGATCCTTGAGGCATCGCTAAAAGAAACAAAAATTAGACAACCAGACAACTTGAACTGGCAGTACGTCCTCACCTCAAGATGCAACTCGCCGGCAGTCAAAATGACATGCTCGCCCGTCTGTTGCTGGAAAGTTTCTACGCAGGGATCAGACTGGCTAAGCAGCTTCAGACCGTTGACTAGTTTCGGCATATCAGCTGGCAATACTGGCTCTAAGGCGACGCGTACAATCGGAGGGGCCTATCAAGAGCCGTGAGCCAGTATAAACGAGGCTTGACTAGTAAATAAGCTCACCGCACGGCTCACGCCACCGAGGTTGATGAGACATGCACAATCATCTTCTAGTTCCTCACTGATACCACCTTCACCTGGAGCGCAGAGTGTTGCATTCCGCCAGACCTTTCCCTCCAGACCCTTCACTGCGAAGATATTTCCAGCTCGCACAAAGTCCACTGGCATAAGTTCCCGTCCCATCATCACATAAAGCCCTTCGACGGTCGCAGTTACCAAATTCTTTGCGTTTGCAAGGTGCGTCGGTTCCAAGGCAGCATTGTACTTAGGTAGTAGCCCATATACCGACGAACCCATCCTCAAGGTACCGGAATACAGGCGGGCGAATCCCAAGACCACCTCTGCGTCCCCTATGGGTTCAACCTTGACGGGTTCAGAGGATGGTGGTGGCGTATATGGGATCGCAGCCTGCGCGGGCTCCTCTGACTGTTCCCCGAGGTTCGCAGCTTCTTCTGCAGCAGCCTTGGCTTCTCTAGCTTCCTTTGCCCTTGCCCTCATCTCTTCGGCTGTGATAGGTTTCTTCTTATTCTCCGGCAAGTCCTTAGCAGCGACGGCAAACATTTTGCTCACATAGGCTGTGACACACGCGTTGGATGAGGAGTTGGAGGAGAAAAGGTCCTCTTCTAGTTTATTCTTAGGCTCGATGGTGCTTTCGTAGAGATCAGGGTAAAGCATCTTGGGAATTCTTGTTCTCTGTGCGATGGACGGAGCAGGAACGACGTCGATAACAGATTGCGTGACACAGGTCGATAATGAAAGCCATTGGGAGAAAATAAGGGATAGAAGATGACGGGTGTCCTTGGACTTCAGGTCTCGAGGGGGTATTTTCAAGTTAAGAGCGGTCACGATCTTGGACACTTTCTCTTGATTTCTGAAAATTCGCATCATTCAGGTTTATACTTATAGAGTGATGATGAAAAAGACGGACGGATTCAAAGCTACTGCGTCATATACAGCCCAGATATTTTCGAGGACAAATTGCACGAATAACGATTTGAGAGGTCGCCCGCGAAGATGCTTATAGCTAATAACTCTCTTCGTCTTCGGATCAAGGAAGTAATCACCCCAAAGAACTTGACGAAGATTGGATTCTTTGATACCAAGTTTGGTGGCGTAAAGTTGAGCGAATTTACCGACACGAAAGCCCCAGCCGTCAATTGCTGACGCAAAGATGACATTTCCACGCTCAGGAGCGAAATATATATCCTCGTCGTCCTTTTCTTGAAACTCATCCGCTTCGTTTACAGTTGCATCCGCTTCGTCGGCTAATTGATCTTTCTTTTCCGCAAGGCGCCGCTCGCGTTCCTCTCTCCACCGCAAATCATCCTCCATTCTTTCGCTTGCAAAGAAGCTCCCCATAACAGCATTGACTTGTTCGATGAGCCGCGTGAGATGGTGGTGGGCTTCAACTGGTGCTAATTTGAGCTCTGTAATTAAACGATCAAATTTGTTGATTACAAGGATGGGGCGTAGTCGATCTTGCCAGGCTTGTCTGAGGACAGCAATGGTCTGAACAGGTGTCAAACCAGGAGAAATTTTCATGGACTGTGCAGACTCACTTGTGTGCAAACGCCTTCGACAACGTCAACCAGGACCAGAGCACCATCACACAATCTTGAAGCCGTCGATACTTCACTCGAAAAATCTACATGCCCAGGAGTGTCGATCATATTGATAATGTAGGTTCTCGGCGATCGCTCTAATCTGGTTCTGTCACCAAATTTGAAGGATGAAACTCTTAGAATTCCGTACCTCCTGCACTATCGCGTCCCATGACATGAAATTTGAGGGAAACAGCGCTACTCTCCATTGTAATACCTCTTTCCTGCTCGTCTTCGCGGCTGTCGAGGTATCTCATCTTCCCCGCCATCCGTGCAGAGATGATGTTATTTGCAGCTAGTAAAGCGTCCATCAGAGTAGTTTTGCCGTGATCCACATGTCCGAGTGTCGTTATTATGCGAATGTTTGCAGGATCGGGAGACTCCATGGCGTCTGTGTACGGTAAAGTTGAAGAAAGTTCAATAGACTCAGCATCGCGCCGGTCCCGAGGTCGAGAAATAATTGATCTGTTCACGTGATATGACGAGAGACCCAAGTTGAATGCGAGTTGGTTTCTTTGCTCTCATGGCGGACTCTGCTACGTCCAAACACTCGTCGAGACGCGACCGCTCCCGTGAACGAGATGCGGATAGGAAGAGCAAAAGGCGAAGAAAGCACGACGATGACGGCCGCAAGCATAAGCACAGGAAGAAGGACAAGTCCAGCGTCCATATTGTCGACGATGATCCAAACGACGAAGACATGTGGGTCGAGAAGAATATTGACATGGATGGCGAGAAGGTAATTATTTGCCTTAGCCCTTGAGGCCTTGCTTGACAGAGCCGCAGGTACTCGCAGTCGATATTCCCACTGCCCAAAGTTTGAAGCTAACGTCGTCGGCCATTGTTGGGTCTTCAGACCCAAGGCTACCCTCCAGCACGATCACGGATACACATTTAAAACGCGATGACTGGATGCTGCTTCCGCCGACAGCTCCGACGCTTCCCATCGAGGATCAACGGAAGATAGACATGGACGAGGTCTCAATGACCGATGATTATGGGGAGTCCTCAGGAGGTCAACGAACACTCGGTGGTGGCGTTGACTTCTTTTCTAGCCTCGGGACTGACATAAAAAAGAAGCGGCCCGAGCAACCAGATCCTGAAAAGGTATTGCTCTATGTCAGGTCGCTCGACGTTTCTAATTGTCATTGCAGCCTGTGATGAGTTCTCGAGAAATCAACAAAGACTTGAGCGCCGTTGACTTTGATGCTCCGCCTCCTCCATCAAAGCCCAATACTCCGGGAGGCCCAGGGTCACAGTGGCGTATGATGCGCTTAAAACGCGTCTACGAAGCGGCAGAGGAAGAGGGTGTCGATGTTGAATCTCTCGCCATGGAAAGATTCGGATCACTTCAGGCCTTCGAAGAGGCAAAGGAAGAGAGACGTATACTTGATGAGCGGGAAGGAAAACGGGTTGATAGAGGTCGTGGAAGTGAACGACGGCATCCAAGAGAACCAGAAGGCGAAAAACGCCTTATGTTCACGGATATTGGTGGAAGTGGCGGTTCCAGCCGTAGCTCTTCATTCCGTCGTCCTGGTGGAGTCAATGAGAGTACCCCATCTACGCCATCCCCAGCTTCGGACACTCGCCCTCCAGTAAACCGTCGAATTGACGCTCTTCGACTACCATCCGGAATGGGATCTCCGCTTGCACAATCTCACACTCCCATACCATCAGTAATGACACCACCATCGGCTACACAACAAAAACGTCCTTTGTCGCCCTCTTCCCTGAACAAGCTGCAGGCTAAGGTACTTCGGGCGAAACTTATGGGTACACCGGATGCTGCCAAACTTGAGCAGGAGTATGAAACTGAGTCTCGGAGAGCAAATGGTATAGAGAAAGGAGAGTCCGGTGTTCGCACGAAGACGGAAGTACTACCGACGCTGGATGGTAGAGGTCGCTTGTACGATGTTGGGCACGGCAAAGAAGACGAAGCTCTTCTCCCCGGAAATCGCAGGAAGAAACAAGAAAAGGTTTTTGTCTGCCTAGTTTTGCCAACCACTACTTATTTTCTTCGTAGTTTGAAACTCACGACCCGAAGACTGGCGAAATTATCAGGTACAACGCCGACGATGATACAACTACTCTTGGGGAAATGCTTCGGCAGGAGCGTTTTGGCGCAGGCATGGCTGATCAAAAGAATCTGGATGCACAATTTGCCCGAGCAATCATGGGAGACGGCAAGTTCCAGGTAGTTTTACCTCGTCTGAAATCCCTTCCATTTCGCTAATAGGTTTACTTCAGAATGATTTAGAATATATCGACGAGAATGCAGAAAAACTCGGTCGACAAAAGATGCGTACAGACGCTATGAAACGCCAGTTCGCTATCCATGGTCAGTCACGTTTCTCTCTGATTTACGTCCATCCCAACTGATGCCTGGTCAGACTATAAGCGTACCCAGAAAGCTCTGTCGACATGTAACTTCTGCTACGGCGAAGATGATTCGCTTCCAAAAGCTCCAGTGATTGCCATGGGAACTCGCGTCTACCTCTCTTGTACCCTGACTGAAGAGCTTGTCGAGGGTCACTGCCTCATCGTTCCAATACAGCACCATCTTAGCATGCTCGAAGGTGATGATGACGTGTGGGATGAAGTTCGGGTAAATTCCTCTCATAAGCCATGCGATAAGCATATTGACTCACAACGATTAGAACTTCATGAAGTGCCTGATGCGCATGTTTGCAGATGAAGATAAGGGTGCTGTCTTCTACGAGACTGTTATCACTCTCAAGTGGCAAAAACACACGGTTATCGAATGTGTACCCATACCTTGGGAACAATTTGAACTGATTCCCGGATATTTCAAGGTTTGTTTGTCTCGTCGTAACTGAGATGGAATGTCATATTTATTTGATGTAGGAATCCATATTAACTTCGGAGGCGGAATGGTCTTAACACAAGAAACTAATTGACTTTGCTGCACGCCCGGGTGGCTTCAGGCGGGCCATGGTTCCGAATCTACCTTATTTTATGGTCCAGTTCGATCACAAGGGGGAGAAAGGTTATGGGCATGTCATCGAGGGAAACGATACGGCTGATGGTGAGATGCTGGAAGAAGGCGAGAAGGGTGGTGGTGATTTCCCCAGGTGACTAATATTTTGAAATCACTGCAGATTTCTTTCCTCACATCCGTTGATTAGCTACTTCGCTGGCGAGATAATAGGCGGTATTCTAGAGCTGGAACCGAGGCGTTGGCGGAAACCAAAACGAATCGACTTCAGGGCCAACAAGGACCGAGTGATGCAATTCAAGAAAAAATACGATAAATTTGACTGGACGGGAATGATTGGGAGTAACTAATTCTCGCGGACAATATTCCTAGCCCAGACGCCAGAGGGATATCCTCTGGTACAAGTGGTATCTTGTAGTCTACCAAGACTACTATTCATCTTCAGGCACCAGAGAGGCAAATCTAACGGATCAGAAATATTGATTTTTATTATCGCTGGCCTGACTGCCGAGTTCGCTGCAGCCAACACCTCAAGCTTCAAGTGTGGTCCTATTCGTCGGAAACCCAACCAATGTTGTCATCTGCGAGGTTTCTTTGCCAATAATGCCGCCTTCCGTGCCGCTACCATAGCGCTAGCCATTAATATTGCCAGCAATATTAATTTGGTGCTGTGAGCCTTCCCATTTTCCGCAAGCCGGCCTTCTGTGTTGCGCCAGAAAGGCGTCGATCACATTGGGCATGGGACCCTTGCGATTTGGAATATGCTGCCGCTCACTGTGATGACTCCAGTTGGCTTGGTCGTTGTTCATGTGTAGATGGAATTCCTATAAGAGGGGATTGAAATCCACAGAATATTCAATAACCATCAAAATCGGTGGGGAGGATTAATATTACACATAGAGCTATATATCCCCATGTACAATCGTATTTTATACCAGGGAGTCTGCAGAAGTAGCTACTCTCATTGCTCAACCCGTTTACAAGGGCCCTACGGCGCGTTGACTGTACCAGTATGGCGAATCGCGAGATGATTTAAGTGGTCCCGGTCCGGTGGCGCCGGTTCCCTGTCGAGCGTCAATCTCTTCTCTAAGTATAAGGAGGTATGAGGACTCTGGTAGCGGCGGAACCGGACAAATTTGAGGGTTGCAAAAAAGGAGATCAAAAAGGACATTTGAAAAGCTCCCTTACATAACTCTCCCAGAACTCTTCCAAGATATCCAAAAGATGACAAATGGGTCACAACTTCACATGCTTCACAACTTCTTGCAATTGGCAATGATCTCTTCGGTTTTCTTCGGAAACCTTTCCAGACTATCTCCCTCCTTTCTCTGTGTGTCTGAACCGATCTTAGTAAACTTGTGCGCCTAATTGAGCCCAAATCGTCGGTCCCACAACCTGAAAGTAGTGTATACGATAGTTATCGATGCCAATACCGGTCTGGTGCCGACCCAACCCTTCCCAGCTAGTATTTCTCGTCTTCCCAAGTGTGTCTGAACTCGCCATCCCTTTCAGGAGTACCCAGATGGGTAACAGCTGAGCATGGATCTCCGTACCGTTGGCCTGTGTGGACAAATGAAGTAGGAGTTCATCCGCCGATACAGTATTTTCACTGTATATAAATACCTCTTGACTCCTCTCAATTTTTTTCACAGCTTTGTTTGTGAGCCCTCCATGCCTGATCGCGACGCTACTGGTTTTCCTCTTAGTCCCTTGGACCTTGGCGCAGGTTCATGGGGCATCACGATGGGCTATGTTGTAAAAAACGTGGATACCAGTGCCGTGGAAGCTGCTGCCCGGAGAGTGATTAATAAATGGCGTCTCCTTGCCGGTCGTCTCGAATGGTCCGAGGACCTCTCTACATGGTTGATCAATATTCCAAAGGAGAAGGACGCGTCACATCGCGTCAAGTTTACCACGCGTCGACTATCCGTCCCATTCAGCACTCCCATCACTCCTTTCAGCAAAACCTCTGCTGGGATCACCTTCAAGCCCCCCATCGATTCCTTCCGCCACCCATCTACTCCAACCTTACACAGTGCTTACGCCTCTGCAGATATACCCTTCGTCTCGATACATGTGACGGAGTACACAAACTGCGCATGCGTGGGGATCACGGTTCCCCATGCAGTATTTGACGCGTACACAGGAGGACTGGTCGTTCAATACCTAAATGCTGAACTTCACGGCATGCTGGGAGGCCCCCGTTTCTTCCCAAACAAATATCATGCGCAAAGCTCTGAACAGTCTTGCCACTGCGCCTTCCCTCTACGCCAAAGAACCCTCCCCGTTGGCCAATTTCCGACTCCAGTTCTTGCCTTATACCACCAAGAATCTGGTGGCCTATGCCTTCAGGAGGTGCTACGAAAAAATCTTCGAAACACATGAGTGGAAGGGACTCTGCCTCAGCGGCAATATCGTTCGTGAGCTGGTGGGTAGAGTGAAGGAAGAAACGAAGAAGTCTGGCAGCGGTAATTGGGTGTCGACGGCTGACATCCTAACTGCCTGGTTTTTCAAGGTAGGGGTGCATATCTGTTCTATCTCGAGCTACCTGAATAGCACCCCATCTAGGCTGCCTTTTCAAGAGAAAATGGCCCTGCTACAGTCCATATCACAGAAGCAGTTGCTACTAGAAGTGTCTTGGCGGCTGCCAAAGACCCCGCATTCGAACGGTACTTGCGTAAGCAAATCGATTTGTTTCCAATATTAAGTAGAACTGATATTTTAATTTCCAGATAACGCCTTTATATGGGCTTCGTTACCTCCTCTTTCAAGAGACAAACTAGCTGGCTCTCTCGTCGATCTTGCGCTGATACATCGTCAAACGATCCAGTCCACGCGCAATGAAGCGTACGTCCAAGCGCACTCCCACGCAGGGCCCGATATCATGTCCACTTTACCAACGTCTGGAAAGGGTGCAGAATCCTGCATCTTATCCAATCACGTTGTTTTCCATTTACCCGCCATCAATTTTGGGTCTGAGATGCACTCGTTCTGGGTCTGGGTTGCGCCCGCGTACCCCGACAAGACCTTTCTTGTGTTTATCAACGAATTTGAGGGTGGGTACCTCATCGAGGCACGTATGCGAAAAGATAGGTGGGAAGCCGTTGCTGAAGAGATACGGAAGATGAATCTCGAGTGCAAGGACTCTAATTAACATATGGTCGTAGGCTCATTACGAACCTGTACCACTTTGTGTGTACTTGTATTGTGTAGTTGTTCGCACGCGGGGAATATCTTCCTTCCATTTTCTTACTATTATGTGCATAGCTGTTCGTTCGCGAACCATGATTCTGGGCTATCTTCCTTCCTTCCTTCCTTCCTGCCTTCCACCTCATATCTTTTACGATTTTAATTTTAAGGCAGGCCATCAAGTTCATTCAAATAATTGGGCAGGGTAGCAAAGGGCATCTTACCTCAAGCAGGGGTTGCTACTATACTAGAAGTTTTCCTTTGCTCATTTTGCGTCATCGACCTTCTTGTTCTCTAATGAATTACAAGTCAGGCAATCAGATCAAAGTAATCAATAGGTATCTGATGTATCGATTTGGGCGAGTAGCATCTCAGCTTCCTTGCTCCGTGCTTTGATATTGCATTGGTAGGGCTTCGGATGGCTAGCAAGCACATATTAATAACCTTTATGGTAGTCGACAGTGAAAAGCTTACCTTGCGATACCAGAGATAAACACGACCTCTGGGGTAATGTCATTTCCGTCATCGCCGATCACCTTGGAGATATTACAAGTTGCAAGGAGGGAGGCCATTGCAATCCATAGGCTCGCATCAGCGAGGTATTTACCTGGGCAAACTCTGCGACTGCTCGGCAACATGTGAAAACCTGACGCAAAAGAAAGACCTACCTGCGTCCGAAACCAAAGCTTGTAACAGGGAATGGCTCGCCAAGCCCTCCTTGTTCCTTTGGCAAGTATCGATCAGGATTGAACCTGCGAGGTTCGCCATAGACACTCTCATCCCACGTCATCCCCCTGACTGTTATCAACACCAAGTCAAGATCAGGCTAGCAGACGGTGACGCACCTGATGTTAGCAATGATGACTGAACCTTTGGGGATGAACATGTCATTATAGACATCGTCCTCCAATGAACGATGGGGAACGCCTGAGAACGAATGAAATGAGAACGGTTGATAATTACAGGAAGCGTACCTGTAGGAGCAGCTTGATTCCATCTATGAATCTATGTAAAAAGTAGGTATGAACAAGAAGAGAAGAGACAGACCTTAGTGATTCTTGCATCACGCACTTCATGTAAGGGAGTGAATCACGATCCGAAAGCTCTGGAAGACGGGCTGAACCAATCACTCTGTCGATTTCTTCTTGCGCTTTATGTTGGCATTCTGGATGCAAGACCATTGCCAAGAAAAAAATTGACATCGATGATGCGGTCTAGTTGTGCTTTCAATAACGGTACCTGTGGGTATTGCAGTATTCCACGCACCGTATCTGCACCGCCGATATACATAGCGCCGGCAGCACCGAGGATATCCTCGATTTTGTGAGCTTCCTTTCCATCTGGGTTGCCATTGAGAATTTCCAACTGGGATGTCAAAAACGATGGCCTTGCTGTCCCTTTTTTCTGCCGCACAAATGAACGGTTTAACCTTGATGATGCACCGATTAGTACGCACTAATTGTTCTTGGACAGAGTTGTATGGGACGTCGTGCAGGTTTCGAACTATTCCTCGGACCGAGCGAGCATAGTTCGCATAGAATGTACCGGGAAACCATGAGGGGAAGTTCCTCACTAAGAATAGATCAATCCACGAGACAAATTTGAGGGAAATGTGCTATCAACGTACAGAACGGGAAGAAATCAACTGGAGTACTTCCAGGAGGACCCGAGTTCGCTGCAGTAGCACCCACTTCTTCAGCCATACGGATATAAGGATCATTGTCAGATGTGATCCGGTGTCCACACACTAGGCGTATGACAATGGCGGTTGCAAATCTAAATAATTAAGGGGCGCAAATCATCAGCGCTGTATTGGGTTATGCATCGGAAAAGAAAGCCACCGTGATAAGAATCCCTCTCGGCCCTCGGGATCCGACAACAGATTTTGTACCAACATACGAGCCTCTCGAGTCTGGAATGGTCGGTACTTGACGCATTCATTTTTGTTCAAATAGCCTTGCAGAAGCTTCCTTTGCGTAGAGAACTGTTTTCCGTAGTGGAGGAACGTGACCGTTGGGTCCCAGCCCATCCTGTAATTAGAGGCTCTGAAAAGGATATGTAATAAAGAACTTGATACCTACAGTTCAAAAATTGGGAAGTCAGGCCTGTCGCTATAGTTCATGCTTCGTTTCTCGAGCAAATCTACAGCAGATTTGACGCTGTTCAAAACTATCATTGGCTTTCCAAGGACGTGTAGATAAACAACATCTCCTGCAATATCATATTGATCAGAAAGGTCATAGAGGGTACGAGGGCGTTTCTGCGAACCGTATTCCTTTCCTAAGTTGTAAAAGAACACGTCCTGATCGATAGGAGGTATTAATCGAAGATGTCCGAGGATGGGGTCAGCAGGAGGGCTCGGAGGAAGAGGAGTCGATCTGCGACGTTTGCTGTATGACCATAGTAAGTAGAGAAAAAAGAGAGTAAGAGCATTTGTGAGTAGTGACATGTTCGTGCACCTTCGACCCGAAGCATTGCGGGTTTGCTTTTAAGTCAAAAGGGAGACGGACGCCCAAATGGAGGTCCTAGATCGTATTCCGAGTGGAGCGTTGATAGCAGGAATGCACCAGACGCTCGTGTACATCTGTCACCAGTTGAAGAACTCGATTGACTTTTGTCCGGAAGAATGTCCAAATTAGTAAGGAACTAGATCTCTCGGAAGGAAGGAAGTTAATACCGGCGCGGTCCGCGAACGAACAGCCGGGGCCCGTAGTACATACAACTGTGTCGCTAAGTAGTATGCTACGGACGCTGCACTCATGCAGCGCTGCGTCAGCCCCTCACTAACAATACCGTCCCCCCGCCCCGGGCAGACGCACGTAACAACGGATTTCATTCCCGAGAGAAGAATTCAACGCTTAATTTGCAGTATGGCGAGCACTCAATACAAGGTGGATATCAGGCCAAGCGTTAGGCTAGGTGAGCAATTTTCCATTCTCTTGATGATTATCACTTTAGGTGCAACTCCAGCTCAGCAAATACTCTTTCAATCATGACTGCTTAGAAAGACGTCGAAGAATGCCTCGCGAAATACATCTTCTATGATGTATCTTTTGCAGATAGGCCGAGGTGTCAAGCAAACCCAGTCAGCCATTGATTTATTGCGTAAGAGACTCGCTGCGGAGGGACGTGGATGCGGCAGAACCGTATCCGTCACATGCATAGCATGACAAGTACCTCGGGATTCGCGTCGATCACCGACATGAAAGTGCGCTTGATATTGTTTCGCAGGTGCCCAGTCAATAGTTTCATGAAAGCTTAGTGGGGCGTCCTTTCTATCCGGGCAGTGATACTGCATGTAAACGGGCGTGGGTGGCTATACTAGGTGATATAGAATCAGCACATCCACTTGCGAAGAGCGCGGTGATGTAAGAAAAAAACTAGACCTTGTGATGCCTAAAGCAATAGGCGTCGCGTCGGGCGTTAGCCACATACCCCCACTACTCGTTGGACAGCTTGGACTTGAAGCTCGCCCGCAATCTTAATGCATAACAAGTTTGGGCGAGAAGTAGTTCGAGGTCGTGCCTGCCAGATGTCATGTCTTTCTCTTCTGCAGAGTCGAGGATACCAGAGCCGGGAATGGAGATGACACGGCGCTAAGCAGCGGGATTCCAAGTTAAATTACGCTAATCTTATGAGTACTCTTGAAAAAATAGCCTAAGTATCCAGGACCAATCTAAGTACTATCTGAACCTAGTACTCCTGTTTGAGTAGTTCCACGGCTGCTTTCGTACGTGGTTCAATACGACACATAAAGGGTTTCGGCTCGCTTCCGAAAGGGATGGTGGTCAGGTTATTGTATCAACACAAAAAGCATGCGAAGAACCTTGATACCCCGGTGGCAACTGGGGTTGCGTCAGGAGTTATTTCCCTCCCGTCCTCATCCAAAGCTTTCAAAAATTTAACAGTCGCCAAACTGGTGGCCATTGCAATCCAGAGACTGTCGTCTGCCAAAAGGCGTCCCGGGCAGATTCTAAGCCATGCATCCCATCGTCGTTATCGAATATATACCAAGTGCAGCAAGACACTTGCTTACCTTCGTCCGAAGCCGAAGTTCGAAGCACTGAAGGGTTCTCCTCTGCCAGCGGGAGCCGGTAGATATCGCGATGGGTCAAATTTGAAAGGATCCTGGTACAGACTGTCGTCGAGCGTCATGCCTCTGACATTTGTAATGACAATGGAACCTTTGGGAATCAGCATGCCGTTGTAGATATCATCTTCCATCGCTCGATGAGGGATGCCTGAAGCGATGAGTTACGATTGTCATTCAAAAAGGGCAGGTATTATTGAGATATACCTGTGGGATCAGTTTGGTTCCACCTTGGAAATCCTCTCATCAGCAAGGGTGCTCCGTAGTTAGATGCATAACTAACCTCAAAGTTTCCTGTACTAGACATTCTAGGTAGGGCAGGCTCTCTCGATCATGGAACTCTGGCAAACGATCGCGTCCGATGATAGTGTCGATCTCTTCCTGAGCTCTCGCCTGACACTCGGGAAAGAGTACCATCGCCAAAACGAAAAAGGAAAGTGAAGCTGATGTCTGGTGTACGATTAATTGAAGAAGCCATTGATATGGGTCAATGTCAACTTACAGTGTCTGCGCCTGCAACAAACAGAATGGTAGATGCTGCCTGTATTCTGTCGATAGTAGCGGCAGCTTCAGATGACTTCTGATCCAGTGTCTCTAGCTGTGAGAGAAGGAAAGATGGTCGGGCTGTCCCTTGGGCCTTGAAAACTTCGTGATCAGCAAACACAAACACTATAAGTAGGAAGTAAAGTCCACACCATTTGTTCCACCATCTGAGTATACGGATATTCTCGAAGTTTCCGATACGCGGGGTAAGACTTTCGTGCAAAAGTCGCGTAGTATGTCCCAGGAAACCATGAAGGAAAGTAGCGAACTTTGCGAAAGTTGAGTAATGAACTCATGGCCATCATACCGGAGCTCACGAATTGGAAAGAGGTCCACTGGAGTGGCACCGGGAGGCCCTATTTCTTTCGCTATTTCGCAGCATTCCAGGGCGATCTTGAGATACGGGTCGTCGGAAGACACTATCTGGTGTCCATAGCCAATTTGGATGATGATAGCAGCAGTGAACCTGGCGCAGGTAATGAATTACGAGGCGGAGGAATTGATAGTAGAAATGAAGTACCGAACTAAATGATTGGCCCAATCTTCTGGTGTAGAGAGAAGGTTCAGAGCAAGGAGACGAGCTTCTCGAGTCTGGATGGGACGGTGTTCTGGACGTTTTGCAGCGTTGAAGTATTGCTGAACTATCTTTCTTTGAAGACGGAACTCCTTGCCATATTTCGCAAAAACTAGCGTGTCGGCGATTCCGAGGCTACAAGAGAAAGACATGACGTCAGTTGACTGCAGTAACAACTAGCCCTCACAGTTCAAAAATTGGAAGGTTTGGTCGGTCACTATAGTTGGAACTACGCTTGTCGAGGAGAGCAGTCGCAGCTTCAACACTATTGAGAATAATCATCGACTGGCCCATAATTCTGAGTTGTACGACGTCGCCTGGCAAATTCATGTCAAAATCTATTCCTTCGTTTGTTGGGACGAACGGACCATATGCTTTTCCCAGCTCGTAGAAGAACATGCCTTGGCCATCCGGAGGAATCAATCGAATGTGCCCAATCAGAGGGTCTGCGGGGGGTCCTGGAGGCAGGCGCCTACGTTCTCTTGATAGCCTGGCCTTCAATGCAACTATTGCGATGGCTGCAAAGGCAAGGGTGAGAACAGTTGAGGTCGGAGCCATATGACCTGAGACACGCTTGCATGCGAGTGTGGTTGAAGAAGCGCTGTTGGAATAGAAGGAGGAATCGAGAACCCACACTGGTGCCACCCCCTGGAATTTAATCAACTCCTGTGGCCTAGTCTATAAAGGTTGTCCTCAGCAACACTAGCGCCCGCCTGGCGCCCACATTACTTAGTCACTTGCAATTATGGCCTAGTCTATAAAGGTTGTCCTCAGCAACACTAGCGCCCGCCTGGCGCCCACATTACTTAGTCACTTGCAATTACACATGTGGCACTTCGGTCGAAAACATCGGAGATGAAGAAGATTAATATTATATAGGTGGTTGTGTTTGAACCTGATAACGTTGCCTGCTAGTTGTCTTTGAAGGGCAGCAGCAGCAAGCTCTAGATCGATATCTAGCTATTAGAGGAGTTGAACGTTGAACGTTGAACGCTGGAAAATGATGTACCGGCTAAGGGCTTGTACTAGTAGCCGGAACGGCCGTTCACCTCCGTTCACAATGATTTCCCGTACAACAACGTCTATGTTCTGCCGTGCTCGAATACGAAAGGTATTCAGCACCACGTATGTCCGATATCCTGACTTTCGTCGACAAATGAGCTCTGAATCCAAGTCGCCCACCTTACGGCGGTCATATCTTTATGTCCCTTCCTCCTCTGGTCGTATGCTTGAGAAATCGCTCTCCTCTTCGTCTGATATGATCATTTACGATCTCGAGGACAGCGTGTCACCTTCACCTGTGGATAAGAAAGATGCCAGGAATAGGCTTGGTCATTTTCTGAGTGTGGGTTGAAATCCAATTGTCAATTCTATCTTTGAACCTCATGACGCCCTCAGGAAACGGGCCTTCCCGACCCCCAACGCGTTGCCGTGCGTGTTAATGGCATAAGTACGACCTTCTTTCACGATGATATAGCGGATGTCGTGAGTCCCAATCTAGTCACCGCAATATTATATCGAGTCTCATTTCTGTAGGTTAGTTCGGCCGCTGTGTCTACCTTGATACTACCGAAGATACACTCTGCCAAAGATCTTGACTATGTCTCGTCTGCAGTTGCTGACGCTGAAAAAAGAACATCTCGTACAACTCCTTTAAATATTATCCCAAGCATTGAAAGTGCTAGGGCCTCATTCAACTTGGGCGCAATCGCTGGGTGGAAATCGGAATTGGGGCCTGCCACAGGTGGAAGATTGACCGCACTTTTGGTGAGCCTTTAGCATGATAGAATTTTCATCCTTCAAGGTCAATTTAACTCGAACAGTTTGCTGCTGAAGACTGTAAGTCCTTCCTTAATTTACTTTTCCCCGTTATGAATCCTTTAGAAAGACTGTGCCGATACGTCAATTATCCGCACGGCTTCTCGTCGAGAACTCTTGTTCACTCGATCCCAGATAGTCATCTGGGCGAAAGCATTCGGTTTGGAAGCAATAGATATGGTAAGCTTGCAGTTCCGGCATTTACTAGCTCACGAAGTCTATTTGGTGTTAAGGTCTGCGTCAATTATAAAGATTTTGACTGCCTAAGGGATGAGTGTACCGACGGGCGGCAATTAGGATTTACGGGAAAGGTGCATAGACATGTCCTCTAGCAAATAGCTATCTAACTATCCACCCAGCAAGCAATACATCCAGCACAAGTAGATATCATTCAATCTACTTTTGTGCCTACACCTCAAGGCATGCTTCCAACGTTTCTTTGTTGCGCTGAACTTCTCTGATATTTTTCTAATAGAGATCCTTCGTGCTGCAAAAATACTTCAAGGAATGCAAGTAGCACACGCCGCAGCTAAGGGCGCCGTTGGCTTAGAGGGAGAAATGGTAGACGCGCCAATGTTGAAACAAGTATGGTATCTTTTGATACATCGTTCAGGATCATCCGAGTAACACGTCTGCTTTTCTTAGGCGGAGAACATAATCAAAATTGCTAAAGCTGCAGGCTTAGAGATACCACTGGCGCCACCCTGAAAACTAGTTGAATTCCTTGTATTGTCGTTCTCATGATTATATTTAATGTTAGACTGAAGTCCGTCTTTTGTTGGAAATGCCCCACCTCAAGATAAATATGTACAAGTGCGCGACGGAAGAAGAAAACGAATTTCCGGCTCAGTCTTGGTGTTCCTTAGAGTGTTTTAGAAGCACCATACGAGGTTCAGTGCGGCGTCACAACAGACGTGGATGGCTCGAGAGGAGATGGAGATAATCTGTGGGATAATCAGGTACAGGAAGCTAGTAAAGACCTTGTCATTTCAGCAGCCACGGATCCGGAATAGCATAAGGAATTATTTCCTCTACATTGTCATATGCATCCAAAGCTTTATAAACCATGAATGTACAGGTCGATGATGCAACGTTGAAGGGAACTCAGTTCGGTCGGAACGGTCCGCAGTGGGACCATCTGATGATAATATCTCCAAATAATGTATTGAGTCTTGCACAAAAGTACACTTTGGACGGGTTTGCCTGGCTGACTCCAGGAACGTCTCCATGTCGTCTGAATTGAACAGGTTTATTAGCGACAATGTGTTCCAGGTAGGCTGTTTCTTAGCTCCAGTTATAGAACGCATCTGACGACATTTTGTCAAGTTCTTTGGCAGCTCAAACCAGAGTATGGTCGACTACGTTCTAGCGTCAGGTATGTTATTATGTATTCTTTGAAAATGAAACGCTGTCATAAACTCTACTCTCCTAGCGAAAACGTCTAAAACCGCTGACTCGTTGTTCAGTTCCCTGCACAATTCTGGCTTACCGGACTCACCTGACGCGCATCGATTTATTTCCGACCTCTTCGCGAAGGTTCCTCGAAAACACAAACATTCCTCCACTGGAAGCTCTCGTAAACAGGCTGAGAAGGATTCCAAAGCCCTCCATTCTCAGAAGTTTGGATTCCTGCTGGATGATGATTTACCGAATGATGTCGTTCCTTCAAAGAAGGAGAAGCGGAAGGGAGAAGACAAGGGGAAGGGAAAGGAGAAGGATAGGCACATACGGAAGAGGGACTATGATGGGAAGGAATGGGAGAGTGATGAGGAAGAGCAAGTGCGGAAACGGCGGAGGGCCGACGATCAACCAGTGAAGGAGACGCGGCAAGATGACGAGGAGATGGAGCCTTTTGAAGGCGAGGACGCCCGGCGAGAACGTGAAAGAATAGAAGATCTGAAGGACCGAGATGCTTTTGCTGAGCGTGTCAAAATTCGCGACCTAGAACGTACGAAGAAGATAGTGGAGGACCGGTCGTCGAAGAATTCGGGTGCAGCAGCAGATGCGGCTCAGAGGCGACAGCTGGCGGACGACGCGGAAGCGCGGGGGATTGCAATGCCATCACTTCGACAACACTCGCGGCAGGAATATCTGACGAAACGCGAAATCCAGCAAATAGAGCTTCTTCGCAAGGAGATCGTCGATGATGAAGCGCTTTTCAGCGGAATGAAGATCTCGAAACGGGAAAAGCGTGATCTGGAACGCAAGAAGGAGCTTTTGAAGCTCGTTGAGGAGAGGCTGAAGATCAACGAGAAGTGGGAAGGTTACATGCTACCAGAAGACTATATAACTGAACAAGGCAAGATTGACAAGAAAAAGAAGGAGAACGCTCTCTACCAGCGTTACGAGGAAGCCAAGCCCAAGGACGATCAGTTTGTAACCGACATTGACCAATGGGAGGCCAGTCAGACGCAACACAGTACTTTCCGAACTGGTGCGATGGACAAGGAGGAGCTCCAAGATAACTATGAATATGTCTTTGACGAAAGTCAAACGATTCAGTTCGTTATGGACGCTCGGCCCACAGATATTAACCCTATGAGCGCCGCAGAAAAGCTTCTTCAAGCTCAAATCGATGCTGCCGAGAAACGAGGTGAGTCTAAAGTCAGATGCCACGATACATTGTTTAATTTCATCTCTTCAAGCCCAAACGATAGAGGAGACACGAAAGAACCTTCCTATATATGCACACAAAGAAGGTCTCATCGAAGCCATCAAGGAACATCAGGTCCTCATTGTTGTCGCCGAAACGGGTTCAGGGAAAACTACGCAACTTCCACAATACCTGCACGAAGCTGGTTACACTGCCAATGGTATGAAAGTCGGCTGCACCCAGCCACGCCGTGTTGCAGCCATGTCCGTCGCGGCACGCGTCGCCGAGGAAATGGGAACTAAAGTGGGCTACGAGGTTGGATACTCGATTCGATTTGAGGACTGTACTAGCGACAAGACGGTCGTCAAATACATGACGGATGGTATGCTTCTACGAGAATTCCTCACGGAACCTGATCTGGCTGGTTATTCTGCGTTGATCATCGACGAAGCACATGAGAGGACCCTCAGTACGGATATTCTTTTTGCTCTCATCAAGGTTCGTTGTGATATCTCTGATATTCTCCCCAGGTGTTAATTCGATTATATTGTAGGATATTGCGCGTTTCCGACCTGAACTTAGGATCCTCATTTCCAGCGCCACGTTGAATGCCGACGAGTTCAGCACCTATTTTGATGGTGCCCCTGCTTTCTATAGTGCGTCTCTTTTCTATGTTTGTGAACAAACTCTGAGAGGTTGCACGACAGTTCCTGGTCGACAATTTCCTGTTGATATCCATTACACACCGCAACCAGAGGCCAATTATCTTCACGCTGCCATCACTACTGTATTCCAGATTCACACCACTCAACCAAAAGGTGACATTCTGGTCTTCCTCACAGTGAGTGCTTCTTGTTCTAGACGCGTGTTCTGTGGTGTTAACAATTCACCAGGGTCAAGAGGAAATCGAAGCATGTCACGAGAACTTGCAGGAAACTGCTCGTGCCCTCGGGAACAAGATCGCAGAGCTTGTGATATGTCCAATTTATGCCAATCTCCCAAGTGAAATGCAGGCAAAGATATTTGAACCGACACCAGAAGGCGCAAGAAAAGTAGTATTGGCGACCAATATCGCTGAAACATCGATTACTATCGATGGTGTCGTTTTCGTAATTGATCCAGGGTTCGTCAAGCAAAATTCGTACAATCCAAGAACGGGCATGTCTTCCCTTGTGGTTGTACCCGTAAGCTCTTTCGTGAAGTTGAAGTATATTCTTTATTTATAAATACTCCTGTTTTTGGATATAGTGTTCCCGAGCATCAGCCAACCAGCGGGCAGGTCGGGCAGGTCGTGTGGGGCCTGGAAAAGCCTTCCGATTATACACCAAATGGGCTTTCTCAAACGAGCTTGAGGCAAACACTGTTCCAGAAATTCAACGTACGAATTTGGGCATGGTTGTTCTGCTGTTGAAGTCTCTTGGTATCAACGACCTTATCGGCTTTGAGTTCATATCACCACCGCCCGGAGAGACGCTGATGCGCGCACTGGAACTTCTGTATGCTCTGGGGGCACTTAATGACCGAGGGGAGCTCACGAAACTTGGTCGTCGGATGGCCGAATTCCCGGTTGACCCTATGTTGTCCAAGGCCATTATTTCAAGCGAGAAGTACTCTTGTACTGACGAGGTATTCCATCTCGTTTCGGCCCGTAATATACTCCACTTGATCTCACATCTTACTATCACAGGTTTTGACGATAATATCGATGCTGTCGGAGTCGGGTTCATTATTCTACCGGCCGAAAGACAAAAAGTTGCACGCAGACCAAGCGCGGCAGAACTTTGTCCGCCCAGGTGGTGATCACTTTACTCTTCTCAATGTCTGGGAGCAGTGGGCGGAAACGAATTATTCCCAGCAATTCTGCTACGAACAATTCTTACAATTCAAGAGTTTGAGCCGGGCACGAGATATCAGAGACCAATTGGCGGGCCTATGCGAACGCGTAGAGGTTATAGTTCAGTCCAACCCGAACTCCAACGACATTACTCCAGTACAGAAGGCGATGACTGCAGGGTACTTCTACAACACAGTGCGTATCGTTCTTGGGAGAGATGTATGCATCCTTACGTTTCCTCCTCCCTTTTAGGCTCAACTTCAGAAGAGCGGAGATTCGTATCGCACGTTGAAAACAAACCACACAGTGTATATCCATCCTTCATCAAGTTTGTTCCAGCATCAACCTCCGGTAAAGACCCTCCTGTATTACGAACTGGTCATGACATCCAAGTCTTACATGCGGTATGTCTCTGTCCGTTGATAAGGAAACATTCCATTCATGATGGGTCTAGGCAAGTGATGGAGATCAAACCTGCGTGGCTATTGGAAGGTGGGTAACACCCACTTGAAGTCCGTCCTCCGATGCTAAAGGTGCTTCCTTTGTTTTTAGTGGCGCCCCACTACTTTAAACCTGCCGATCTGGAACAATTGGCAACGGGCGATAAGAAAATGCCAAATGCAAAGGCAGTCGGGGCATCATCGAATTCTACTCCTCGATAGGGGAAGCCCATCCCAATTATTGGGAGGAGCCAGCTCTTGTACTAATTTCATTTGCTCTTTGTATATCGTTATTATCCACGCAAGATCCACCTTTATGTTCGACTTATCGTCCTCTAGACGATAATGCTGAATTACCCCCTTCCGACATATGGAACGCCTGTGGCCCTAAACAAGCTGTTAGGGCGTGTCTTCAAGGAGGAACAACCTGGACGCACATAATGTTGTATTCGAGTACAGTTACGTTGTTTGGCAGATTTGCTATGTGGACAATGGCATCTGCAACATGCCTGACTTCAAATGTTGCTTCAGGAATGACGCGTCCGTCAGGTTGAAGAGCCCCAGTTGTGTGCCCCGCCGCTAGGCTTGTGTGGGCATTTCCTAAACCCACATGAGCTTGACTTTAAGTACAGGGACATATAAATGAACCGATGTCGATCTGAGTGCAGGTTATATTGAAAGGGCGTCCATCAAGGGCAGTAGTTTTTGTTAGCCCAAATATCGCATGCTTAGAACATGTGTAAGGTGATGTGTGAGGGCGTGGAACATGAGCGGACAGCGATCCATTATTGATGATACGACCTTGCGGATTCTTTATTGGATAATGGATGAGTGTGGCGCACATCAACTCACCTTCTTGAGGGGTCTGTAACTTGAAAATTCGGACTGCTTCTCGTGTACAGAGGAAAGGCCCTATCAGATTAACAGTGATGACCTGTTGGAAGGTCTCCAGGGGAAGCTCTTCAATTGGGATTTGAGGCGCTCCGATTCCAGCATTCTTAAATATCGTCAGAAGGGATAAATAAAGAAGCACCCCAATATCACACATTGAAAACGAGGTCAAGTCGACCTAGATGTAAAAATGATTGATGAGTAGTGCAAAAAGGTAGGGTCACTTGACGCACCAAAATGACCAACCCCTGAGGCAAAGAGGCGTTTTACGAAGGATTCATCTGTAATGTCTCCCGAAACAGAAAGATATCTCCCTGTTGCCCCAGATTCAGCGGCCAATTTGGCGGTCTCCTGGAGAGCATCTTCGCGTCGAGCTGTAAGTATAACGTTCCAGCCTTCCTTGAGTAAGGCTACTGCAGTACTCCTCCCAATTCCTACAATTCAATTTATATTAGATGCTAGCGCGTGGGTTATACCGCAACTAGCCTGAAGATGCTCCGGTGACGAGGGCTGTCTTGACGGTGGACATCGATGGTCGAGATAATAGCCGGTCCGGGTCTGATCAGGAGCGATCCGTTGAAGTCCGTTGATTGATCGATCGCGATCGACTTACTGCACAATGCAATGACGACATGATTACCGGCAGTGGCCGACGTACAAAAAAAGCAAACTGGAACAGTCCTAGTTGTCAGCCCATTCATCGTCGCGCGCCAGACAAAAAACTATTAGTACCATGTCACCCTCCTATTTTGCATCCATTGCTAAAACGTTTACTCTCCTGGCAAATACCCCTCTTGCCGAGCCTGATTCAACGATGCGCTTCCCAGCTGCTATACCTCTCAAGCCTGTGTCAAAGCGTTCATTGGCTAGTTCCAGTACAGCAGCTGTAAGTTTGATACTTGAAACCTTTTTAAAAGGGTACTTAATTATATCAGGATTTTCAAAATCACCCTCAGGGTGGTCTTCCACGCCACGCGAGGAATTCACCTACCTCAAAGGACTCCGATGCATCATCATTGTCAACTTGCAGTGCCTCTTCATCGTCTTCCTCCTCAACAAAATGATTCGTATTTTATGTATGGAAATGGTCAGCTTTTGGTTTGAATACATTGGTACTGACTTCATATGTTTTTCCAGCTATCTACTAAGCAATACCCCCTCGTACAATTCTTCAAATCTTTTCGTCTTCGTGGAAATTCAGTAATGCTTTTGATTCATCCTATCCTTGAAACTTTTGCTTCACCTATCAATGCCGCAGCATAATACATGATTTTAATGCACAAGCTATCAGTAGTCTAAAAGTCGATGTAGCATAGTAGAATTTTGGGTTCAGTTCCTATTATAGTATGCATTTGTGGCATGAGTCAATGCCACAACATTCAAAGTTGATAAAGCTAAACTATTTGCAGTTACAGTACTAGTGGTACATAGTGGTAGACTGGAATTTCCATTCACTCAGATTTATTCAAGACTCGGAAGCATCTATTTACTTTCAGTAGCATACAAGAGCATACATACTGTAGCAGCAGTAGCGCAATATCGACGCCACCCCGTTCATTGGTATTTATGTAAGTCATCAGTCCGGCAATCGGGAATTCTGATCCGGTGGATATCCCAGCGAAGTCACGGTTCCTTCAAAGGTTGGACTCTAATTCCAACTAATGCTTCGAACAGCAATTTGGCAGCCGTATAGGCTGCGTTTTAAATGCCTCCAACGATCCCCAAACTTTCGATTTGGTTACCAGACAGTAACGAGTGCACAGCCAGATGCTGATGGGATGCCCCCACCGCTCAAGGGTATCAAGATATTGGACCTCACACGCGTCCTCGCAGGCCCTACAGCAACGATGCTCCTTGCTGACCTTGGTGCAGACGTGATAAAGGTGGAGGAAGTCAGCAAAGGTGATGATACAAGTGAGTGTGACGGTGAATTCTTATTTGTGTGATCCGCCTCGAGGTTTTGTCCAGGACAGTGGTACCCGCCGTCAGCACCCCTGGCTACCTCCGCACCCCCTGAATCGAGACATCTCCCACCAGAATCTGCATATTTCCTTGCCGTCAATAGGAACAAGCGATCGATCACGGTAAACTTCAAAACACCTGAAGGGCTTGAAATTGTCCAGAGGCTCGTCAAACGGTCCGATGTCCTCGTCGAGAACTTCATTTCCGGTAAGCTCTCAACAATGGGGCTTGGGTATGAAGACTGCAGGAAACTTAATCCTCGACTGATTTACGCGTCAATCACGGGTGGGAGACATCTTTCCGTGTCGGTTTTACTGGGATGTGTTATGGACTGCCGTACCGTATAGGTTATGGCCAAACGGGGCCCTTTAGCAAGGCCGCCGGGTACGATGTAATCGTTGAGGCCGAGGCCGGGCTGATGCACATGTTTGTTCTTTGCTGGACTTGCTTTGACTTTTCACACTGACGTCATGTTCTCTCAGCACCGGAGAACCTGATAGACCACCCTCAAAAGTGGGAGTTGCGGCCACGGATATTGCAACTGGGCTTTACGCTCACGGGGCTATAATGGCGGCTCTTCTGTCTCGCCAACAGACCGGGAAGGGCGTCTGGATAGATTGCAACCTATTTGAATCTCAAGTAGAGAACTTATCCAGCCACTATTCAGGAGAACTGAATGCACATGATTAGATCGCAGGGCTCGCAAACATTGCGTCGAATTATCTGATCGCTGGCCGCGAGGCTTCAAGGCACGGAACTGCCCATCCGTCGATAGCTCCCTACCAAGTATTTCCCTGCAAGGACGGTTTCCTAATGATTGGAGCTGGTAATAATAAGCAGGTGCGACACCCTAAAACTGATGTAGCCAGCGAATTTGATTCCAATTCGAATGCTGACACCTTCAATTCAGTTCAAGCTACTTGCCGAGAAGATTCTGGATGACCCGGCGCTTGCAGCTGACCCCAGGTTTGAGACGAACGAGGCACGAGTCACGAACCGTGTTGAACTCATTCGTATCATTTCGGACGCACTGCTGAAAAAGGAGAGTGCCCACTGGATTGAACGGTTTACTGGCCTGGGGTAAGCTCCATCAACCTAAGATTACAGCATTGTGTTCAGTTGATTTTTTCCTAAAGGGTTCCGTTTGGCCCTATCAATAATATAAAGCAGACATTTGACCATCCTCAGGTGAGCTCCGGTTACACTTGCGTGTCAGCGTGATTATCGCGTATGTATATTAACGTCCGGGTTCCGATCAGGCGATTGCACGTCAAGTCACAATTGAAGTCGAGGTACGCCCATTCCTCGGCGGAAGGAGCAATACATAGTCTTAATCTACTAATACAATCCAGCATCCTCGGGCAGGGACGATCAAGTTGGTGGCGCCGGCGGTGTCTTACAATGGAAAGAAAATGCCTATACGGATGCCTCCTCCCTGGTTATCGGAGCATACGACGGAGGTACGTGTACTATCTGTCTGCCATCACTTTACGCTTACCATTGGGAACAATCTCTAGATAATGGAGGAGTTGGGGTACTCGCCCGAGACTATTGAATCTTTAAGGGAAAAATCCATCATTTGAGATATTCCTTGAATAAATAGATCAAAGCCTTGTACATTATCTCATAATACATTGAGGAGAGTTTTGTTTGATCTAGGCACTGGCAGTGGCCAGACAGACTGGATGATGTCACTGTCTCGTGATCATATGTCACAATCATGTGATAGTACGTCACATCGCGTTGAACCAGCTGAGTGTCACGCCTCGAATTGTTTTTTGACCTGCACTTGCGAAAATTTCATGATCAATGTCTGTCGTAATCGACCTACCGGCTCCTGAAATATTTCCTGCGTTTCCATTCAATCCACCATATGAAATTCAGGTCGATCTTATGCGTCACCTGTATACCTCGATTGAGCAAAGAAAAGTGACCATTGTCGAAAGTCCCACAGGCACAGTGAGAGTTGCTTTTTTCAAAAATTAGCTTGTCTCCGACGAAGCCGGGCGCTAAACAGGGCAAGACTTTAAGTCTATTATGCGCAAGTCTGACGTGGCTGAGAGACGAGAAGGACCGCGCAAAGAAGGGGAAACTACGTGAGGTAGCTGAAGACGATGCCGACGGTAAGAGTTCGCCAATTAAGAGAGTCTACTAAAATCAATCTTGGATCAGCTAAGGACTGGGTTATTGAACAAACCAGAGAACGCGTCAGAAGGGAGCTAGAGGCTGATGAGCGGGAGTACGAGGAGCGACTTGCCGACGCAAGAAAACGCGAGAACTTGCTAAAGAACATGTCTCGAGCTAGGGTAGTTAAGAAACTGGTGCGTGATTTAGCGTCTGACTATTGTTCACCTGTGAACCTTACACCCTCAGAAACGGGACACTCATTCAGCAACACTAGAAGACGACAAAAATGACGACCAGTTTCTTCCAGAAAGCGAATTGAATGGTGACGATGAAGAGATGAATATTTCGCCAGCACTACGCACCTTAATGGCCAAGTTCGTTTGTTCCTTTACTTGCTACTCAGCCTTGATATAATTGACGCCTTCGCAGGGTTGAGAAAGGTTCGAAACATGGTTCCGGTGACGAAACAGAGCTGGCATGTACGAAGATCTACTACGCCTCTCGGACGCATTCACAGCTCACGCAGATCCTGCCTGAACTTCGACGACTGAAGCTCCATACTCGTATATCTTCTCATCACCTTTTGGACGAGTCTTTTGATGCGTCAACGAAGAAACGGGCATTCCAGGACTGTGAGGATGAAGCAGAAGCCGAACCGAGCACGAGAACAGTGGCACTAGGTTCACGAAAACAACTTTGTATAAACGATGAGCTGCGAGCCAAGTCCCGCGATTTAGACGAAGGCTGTCGAGAACTACTTACGGGTGCGTTGGTTTTAGAATCATCATAAATTTAAACTCACACTCATTGCAGAAAAAAATGACAAACGTTGTCAGCATCTTCCACCAGTAGGAAATGAGAGGAAAATGCTTGATTTCCGCGACCAGATCCTTGTGAGTTCTCGGCTGCGGCATACATCCTGAATGTCTCTCAATCCGCTGTTTCAGGCATCTCCAAAAGACATTGAAGATCTTGCTGCAGCAGGACGAAGGGCGGAAACATGTCCGTATTTTGCTGCACGACGGGCCATACCACAAGCACAGGTATCATGAAGTCTTCCGAAAATGACTGTGAAAGCTAATTTTCTTTGCTGTGCGTTTCGAGCTTGTAACTCTTCCATATAATCTCCTACTTCAAAAAAGCGCTAGAGAGGCGCTTGGAATCGACCTCACGGACCAGATAGTTATAGTTGACGAAGCACACAGTACATTTTTTTTGACGATTATGCATCTGCTTACGGAACTCATGCCATACTTTTAGATCTCATTCCGACTCTACTCTCTCTTTCTACAACTCGACTTCCTCAAGCCACCCTCTTAACCTCGTTTATGCAAGTTTGCACATATGTCACAAAGTTCAGGAATAGGCTCGGACCTGCCAACCTCCTGCACCTGAAACGCCTCGTCGTTTTTCTCGATGCTCTGAAAGGGTATGTTCTCGAATGGAAAGAAAATCGGACTAGGAAACCTATACCCAATGATCGAGGATCAGAGAAAGCCGAAGTCGTGACTGCTGCTCAGTTAATAGAAAGGCTAGGGAGGAAGGCTTCTGGAATTAATCTACTAGAGATCGAGAAGTACCTTAAGTCAAGCAAGGTGATTCATACCTGAAACTGCCCTCACGAGCACCCTACTTATTATGTCGTCCGAAGATTGCACGAAAAATCTCGGGCTACTCAGACAAGGAAGCAGAGAAAAATGGGGGTGAGTACGTTCCATTTGCACGGTACATAATGTTTATCCAATATAGATGCCTCCCGTTTACGACGAGGGGAGATTCCGCCTTTGAATGTCGTTGAATCGTTCTTGGTCTCTTTGACGGGAGCGAGTGATGGTTGGTGCAGATACTTTTGATAACACGAGTGCTGCTTTATATCATTCCAAAGATGGACGAATAACGTTCTCGTTGGTCGGAACACCGGGGAACGAGACAGTCGAACTGAAATTCCAACTGCTCAATCCTTCACCTCCGTTTAAAGAGGTGGTGGACGTTGCTAGATCAGTCGTCCTAGCTGGAGGGACAATGTCACCTGTACGTTCTCAATTACTGGTGCTCGTCATGGAATCCAGACTAACGTGTTTAAGATCTCTGATGTTGTCAATCAATTGTTTAATTATCTTCCGCCAGAGAAATACACCACTTTTTCTTGTGGACATATCATTCCGGGGGAGAATCTTCAGGCCCTGGTAGTCACCAAGAGCCCTCGTGGTGCTGAATTGGAGTACAAGGCCGGCAAACAGAGCGACGCGGCTGTTGTGCGTATCGATCTGAACTTGATGTCTTGTCCCAATTAATTCGGGTCTCCAGATTGCCGACCTTGGTCAGATCCTTCTAAATTTTACAAGCACAGTGCCCTCGGGAATGATAGTGTTCTTTCCGTCATACAACTTTCTCAACACGGCCAAGGCGGTTTGGAGTAAGAGCGGACTACTAGACAAGTTCAGTGTCAAGAAGAAGGTCAAGCAAGATATAATCACTCATTTGGAAGAGGCCATACTTATCCTGATATTCTAGACATTTTTCGAACCCACAGAGACTACAGGTGTCGATCAGGTTCTACAAGACTATTCCGCGGCCATTCATGCGAATGTAAGGATGAAGCGAGTTCTCGATCGGTCAACTTTTGACTTCAATTATCATAGCCGTCCCCTGACGGCAAGACACGCGGCGCTCTTCTATTTGCCGTCATCGGAGCAAAGCTCTCTGAAGGGCTGAATTTTGCAGATGACTTGGCTCGTGCAGTTGTGATCGTCGGGCTTCCCTTTGCAAATCTTGGTTCCCCCGAACTCAAAGAACGTATGCAATATGTGAAACGGTTAGAAGAAGCGAAGGGTACGAAAAGGGGCCCAGGGCAAAAAGACGCTGCCGCCGAGCTTTACGAAAATTTGTGCATGAACGCCGTCAATCAAAGTATCGGTTCGTTTTAGTACTATGATTTCTGCATCTCTCGGTTGATGATCCCTTTCCATCAGGTCGCGCTATTCGACATCGAGGTGACTGGGCCTCGCTTATTCTTCTGGATCGCCGGTACGCGTCGAGTACGATACGCGATAAACTTCCGAAATGGATCAGGAATAGTATTACCGTCACTGACGGATTTGGCCAGGTGGTGAAGGGTCTTGGGACATTTTATCGAAACAAGAAACAACCTACCTCATGACGTACAGAAGTTACACTGACTGCTCCAACATTGCCGTTGAATATTCAAGTCCCGAATTCCTCTAATTTTTCAAGATAAGTATCCCATGATACAAAAGCATTCAAGATCCCGGGGTACATATCAGACGATATGACGTGCTACTTACGTTTTGTTTCTCTGCTGCCTTCCTGGTGAGCGGCGTCAAACTCGAACCCCCAAAGCCTGTGCGCCACACGATAAACCTCACCCGGAATTCAGATCTATTACGCAATACATAAGGTATCGGAAGTAGTGTTTACGTATCACCCTAGAATATATATACAAAGTCCAGACGTGCGCCATACTCAATCATCAACTTCCTCCGTTAATGACAATCTCTCCAAACACAACCGAGCCACTAGGGCACCATCAAGGGGGATGGAATTTCCTTGGAAGCCTTCCACGTACTTTGGCTCTGGAAAACCGGGACTGCTGAAGTACCTGCGAAATAAAATGAGGAGGTGTAGGTAGAGAGCGGGCTCAAAACTCACGTGTCCCCCCAGAAACCGTAATGCGTCATCCCCACTGCTCGAGTCGTGTACTCGTAATCAAAGGCAAAGCCACCAGGGAAGAAAAACTCCATGACTGCCGATCGTGGCGACGGCTTCATCCAGAGTAGAGAGGTCAGACCATTTCCGTGGACACCCATCATGATCTGTCCAGTCGAGTCAGATACATAGAAAATAGGGTAAGGATGATACTGACAGTGGTCCTGGCAGCAAGCTCAATTTGCTCGAGCCGTGTCATCCTCTCCGCAGATACAACATTGACTTCGAACCCATACCGATCTCTCAGCTTATACAGCTCATCGACGAGCTTTTCATGGTCTTCTTTGATCAACATACGTCGTCCCCAGTCCTGGCGGGAAATATAGGTGATGACAGGTGTGTTTGTCGTCCCGCCGCCAATGGCTTGGTCCAGCCCCGTGAACTGTACGACGTTGTTTCTTAGCGTGCTCCACCAGTGGTCGCTCCCAGGCAAGCCAAAGGATGCAGATGCTGATCGTTGGAACCGTGCAAAATTATGTGAATACATGGAAGCGGAGCGGTCTGCGAGAACAACGCGGTCAAACACGAAGGGGCGGCCCATTTCGGTGCGGTCACGCCAGTCGTCTTTGAATTCCATCACAAGGGAGGGGAAGGCAGAACGGATAACCCATTCGTTCATGGAAGCGTAGTCGCGCCAGTGGTAGGCATCGAGGTGGTTGAATATCATGCGGCGGACGGGAGGTAATGAGGTTTTTCCGTCATCTGGGATTGTCGGGTCTAGCGAGGCATACGTATGCCACAGTCCAAACCACAGTTCAGCAGACCAATGGTAATAGTGGGTGACGCTGTGTAGTTAATTTGATCCAAGGACTGACATGTCCAAGAGTCTGAAGTACTCACAATTGATACGGGTCGTTTATGAAGTACTGTGAAAGCATCAGTGTCGCGCAAGGACAACCGAAGATTCATGCTGCACATACGTTAACACCGTCAAGCAGATGGGCTCCTGTCCCAAAAAGCTTCTTAGCCTCCTTTGTGCTGATCACCCGAATATCCTCATCCGTCGGGATTCGCGACTCCACCGCCACTTTTCCATTTTCGATGCGCAAGCCCTTTGAATATATATGTGTGATGTTAGGGACTTTGGAAGGCTCGTCAGAGACGATATACACAATTCCCTTGAAGACGTAGAGCTTGTCGAAGACGGTCCAGCCTGTGAGGCAGCACTGCTGATCAGAAGTGAACGATTAGTGGGGAGACCATATGCACCTGGCGCGTGCGAGAGCACTCGTGTCTGTGGAACTGGTGAAGACCCCCATGTCAGGTGTGCATCCTGGTACTGAGGTCTTGCCCGAAGGGTGGAACTGGGGAACGATGATGTGTCCGTTGAGTCTGTCAATGGATTGGCAACACTGTGTACGTGAGAGGTATCCGACTTATGTGCAAGGAGACGAAGTAGAAGGAAGAGGATGGCGACGAGAAGTAGTTCCCGCTGCGTTGGGGCTGCTGAAGTCATCGTCGATGGCGACGAAGACGCTAAATTTCATTGCGGCGTGCCTCAGTGATCGGCGCGGAGTTATTTTGCTTCCACCGTCAAACTTCAACTTTCCGCATTCTCCAAGACGAAACCCTCAAAGGAATAGAAATACAAATAGTGTGTAGGTATGTCAGTGAAAATACGCAAATAATATACATAAGCAAATTATTCCTTAACCAACGATATCAACATCGGGATACCCTAAACTAAGCGAAAGCAAAAGATCATCATCGTCATCGTTAGACTCAGGCAAAGGAGAGAACGTTGGAATGTCCGTGATTTTGCTAAAGATATAAGGGCTCAAGTCTTCATCGGGGCTCGTTGAGCGGATATATAATTGGTCGAAATCGAATATGGATGAGGATAGCGAGGGCGTGGCGGGAGGTGGAGAGTCGTCCAGAGTCGTAAGGCTACTGCTGGAGTCCTTAGAGGTATGGGTCATAGTCCGCCGGTTGGGGTCCAGGTAGGCTGGGATAGCCGTTTCAGAGTGAGCTCTAGCAGGAATGAAGACATCAGAAACCGGTGAAGGAGGTAGCTGGACGTCCTCGTGTTTCAAGCTCGCCGCGGGTAACTGCTCTTGTTCATCGGCACTTGCACCCCGAGGTGAATCCGCTATCAAGGCCAGAGGTGACGGTACATCGACAACTACATCTTTCAGGACAATCGGCACAACTCCTGCAGGCTTTGGAAGAGGCAAACGCCTTGGCCTTGGCTTTTGGACGACACATTTGACAAGTTCAGCGAATACCTTTGCTCCACACAATCCCTCCGCCAGATTAGGATCGTTTTCCAATTCCTCAGTAGTTGTCGTTCTGACGGAGACCATGCCTTCGCTAGCCAGTCGAATGGGCGTAGGGGCCTGTGAAACGGAGTCTCCTTCCTCCTGATTCTCCTCCTCCCTTTTCTCCTCCCCGTGTACCTCGTCTGTCTTGACCACCACCACTTCCTCTACCCTCATCTCCATAACTTCCTGCTCTTCAACAATTTCCACTTCCCTCACCTCCCGTGTCTCTGGATGAATCACTACTGTCTGCACCTCTGCCATCTCTTCTTTCTCACGCTCTACCTGCGCCTCCGCACCCACTTGCGTTTGCATTTGCGCCTCTTGCACCACCTCCGCCATCTCAACATCTCCGCCCACCACAGCAGGTTTAGCCTGAGACACCACAGATACAGCAGGGGTCTCCACAAGAGGCAATGCAACCCGAGGTTTGGGGGGCAAGAAGCTCTGCGCGAAGAAACGCTGCGTGAGCTGACCTGCGACGAAGGCTCTTGAGGCAAAACGTCGAGCGCTGGATGGTGTTGCCGTAATAGCGATTGTGGGCGAAGAAGGTACAAGAGAAGACGAAGAAAGGGTCTGCATCACACGCGCTGCCGACTCAGATATCAACACTTCGGTGTCTTCCTCCGCATCTAAATCAATGACGGATGCAAGATCGTGGGCCCGCTCAGCGGCGTCAAGCGCTTCAACAGTAAGATCCAGAACATCGACATCCTCGCTCGTTGTAAACTCTGCAACCACAACCTCCTCCACAACCCCACTATCTCTTACCTCAGCACGAGACACAGGATCGGAATCAGCAGGCTCAGAGTCAACCACAGACGCCGAGAGCACAGATAGGAAGATCGCCTCTTCCATATCCCCTTTTTCCTGCTCGTCCGCATCCTCGTCCCATTGAGCTTGAGTATATGCCGGGCTTAGGTTGTGATTTGTCTCCTTTGCATCTGCTGCCACTTCCGCCTCTGCCTCTTGCTCCCTCTGCTCCGAGGTCAGCTCTGCACCCCCGGCTTCATTCACCTCCGTCCCCTCTCGAACACTGGTATGCTCGTCACCAGCAGAACCTCCAACATCACTAGACACAGGCTGTATATCCATCAGTGAATTATCGAGAGCGGCAGCCAATCCAGACTGGAATAGCGCCTCGTCGAGGTCACGCTGCTCCCATTCCTCCTGCCGTTCATGTTCTCTGTGACGCCGATGATCTGAGGTCAAGAAAAGGTAGGGGGACCCCCGTTCTTCTTCCTTCTGTACTAAATCTTTTTGTTCCACGTCATCATCTTCTGGGGCTGCGGGTAATGATGCAAGTTCTGGTGGATCTTCCAGTGCCACGGCTGGTGGGATATCATAAGTCGAGAGTGGCGTTGGTTCGTCTTCAATGATAGCACCAATGATCTCCTCCTCCTCCTCCTCCTCCTCCTCCTCCTCCTCTTCACGCCTTGATGGGCATTCAACTTTATCTGCAACAAGTACCAAGACGGGCTCAAGCTCTTTCTGGGAAGGAGAGACGACATCACGACTCTGGAGAGAAGGCGTGCGTGGCCCGGATGCAGCGGTAGCGAACTCGTCGTTTTCAGCTTTGACCTCATGCTTGACATCCACCTCCATCTTGACGTCGGCGTCGCAGACCGTGGGCTCTGGTATAACACAGTAAAGACCGTTGATTTTGGTTGAATAAGAAAAAAAATCCAACTGACCCTCTGTGTGCTCCTCTCCGTTCACCGTTACAACAGTGATGTTTTCGTCCTCTTCCATTGGTAACAAGTCAGAGGAGACAGGAGGAGGGGAACAAGGATGCATAGGGGATGATGATGACGAAGGCAACGGCTCGCAAACAGATGGCACGCTCCAAATCGCAGGACCCATTTCCGCGCGTTTAAGGGCCAGGAGGTCCGCTTGGCAATTGCGGTCTTGTGCTTTGTCTTCAGTAAGGGGCAGGTGGGCAAGTGGGCTGTTGAAATCGTTGTCGAGCAAGGAGTTTTCTACGGCGAAAGTCATCTCAGACTCGAACATCGCGCGCCACTGACGTCCTTGTTTCCATTCTTGTTCAAATTGAAATTCGAGCTGGGCAGCGTCAATGTCGATGTCGGGGTTGTCGTAGAGAAGGTCAGGCGGGGGGCTCGGACACGCTTCCACTTTCGTTGCGATAGAGTCGAACTCCGCGCGCCGTTCTCGTTCTCGTTCTTGTTGCGTTAGTAAAAACTCCATTTGGGCAGCGTCGATGTCGAATCCGTCGTCGTTGGAGGAGAGTAGATGGGGAGGGGGACTTGGTCGGTTTTTTAGATCTGTCGACACATTCTGTCTCCCTTCGATAGCGGCGGGGACGATGACGGCAGCCAGGGTAGGGGCGACTTTCGCAGCCGGGGGGGGGTTATCACTGGGGGTCTTAATATTGGCTTTAGGTTGGGTATCAGTGCGCACAGTTCCATTTCTAGATGCGAATGCAGACACTTCAGGCTTCAGCGCTGCACCTTCCTTCCTTTTTTCCTTTCCGCCACTCATCACCTTCCCTTTCCCTTTCCCCTCCGTATCCTTGGGCTTAACCTCAACCTCTTTCCGCTTCACCTCAACGGCAGGCAATTCAACCCCCCTTCCCCCATCGTCTCCATCACCAAACTTGGCCCTAAGCACCAAATCTCTCTTTACCCGTGCGTTCATCATCATTTGTTTCTTCGACGGGGGCGGTGGAATTTCATCGCTTTCACTCACACTCCCACCCTCACTTTCGCTACTCCCGGTCCCATTCCCGGTCCCACTTCCACTTCCACTGCCCTCATGCTCGTTCCCGTTTGAATGTGCGGTACCAGGGCTGGTGCGTCCGAACAGTTTTTGCCAGAGCTGAGGTCTAGACACAGATGAGGGGGCGTTAAGACGGCGGAGGCGCTCGAAAGTCTCGTTTGAGAACGGAAAGGATCGGTGGGCAGTGGTGGCCTTTGTCGTCCTGGGAGAAGTGGCCGCGGTGGTGGTTTTGGTAGAGGCAGAGGGGGAGGCAGTTTTATTGGACGTAGAGGTAGAGGAAGGTGGAGGAACGGGCTGGATTTTAGGTTTGGGGGGAGAGGATGAGGTTAAGCGGCGAAGGTCTAATTTCTTGGGAGATGTGATCATTGGTGTCGTAGCTGTTGGTTGGGCCTTAGGTACGGCCTTAGGTACATGCGGGGATATGGGCGTAGATGTCGTGTCTGGTTTGAGCGTGGGTGTAGGTGTGAGTTTATCTGCAGTAGTTCTAGATTTGGGAGGTGATTCAGGAAATGGAACTACATTGGCTCTAGATTTGGTCTGGGACCTGGTCATGGGTGCGGGAATGAGTGCTTCGTCGTCATCGTCGTCGGAGCAGAGGTCGATTACATTGGGGGTTGGAATTGGAGTGGTTTGTGTCGTATTGCGACGCTGCCGCTTGCGTGGAGGTCGTTCGTCTTCGTCCGAAGACAGCTCGATGACTTCCCCTTTAAATTTCCTTGAATTCATATTTATGAACGAGGAGATAAATACATACTCGGTGTAGATGAAGAGGTGCTCATAGTTGATCTTTTCCGTGGTACAGTACTTTTATCTGAGAGTAATAGAATTAGTTCATAAAATTTGCAAGATATAGTGCGGACATACCGTTCTCCCTAGCCTTTGCCAATAACTTTGCACTTTCGTTGTTCGCAGCGTGCCACTTAGAGAGGCCCCAGCTTTGGGGTGAAGGGCTCCTTGCGCTTGCGCGTTTCTTAGCGCTAGCAGTCAATGAGCCAGTTTTGGAACGTGTACGGTATACTGTTTCTGGCTGTTGTGACCCGGGGCTAGCGTTACGAGTAGAACGGCGAGTCGGAGTAGGTTGATCCTTTGGTTGTATTATAGCCCTGGACCTCGATGTCGATGACTCTAAAATTGTAAATGAATCAAGATCAACACATTTTGTTGAGGTGAGGCGCAGTAGATGTACCAGGGGCGTCATTCCTGCTTTTCTTGCTCGGGGATGTTGATGACAGTGTTGAGGGACGTTTATTAGTGCTCATAGCGGTGAGGGTGAAGGAAACATTAAGTAGCTCAGCGACCAGTACTCGTGGTCGGTGACCACAAGAGATAATGATATTTACATAAGCAACTATGGCACAATTTGTGAACGAGGCCAAGGGATTGAAATAATGGCAATTGAACCTCCTCAACCTCCCTGATCAACGATATATAAAGGATGGCCAGTTCCTATTCACCCTTGTCCCCGATTCCCCATCGTACGCTCCCTTTCTTCTCATTAGCGCCCGCCTAATGTCGACATTGAATGGCCCAGCGTCCCTCAGCCGCAATCTCCAGACAGACGCAGCACTTCCGCCGCTCCTACATTCTCTTCATGAGCTACGAAACTCTGTACTCAGTCTTGCATCCAACACAGAGTATATTTTTTCAGGAAGTCAGACCCAGGATATTTCGGTACGTGCGGCGCCTATTCTGACTCAATGAATGCCAGCCATCTCATCACCCATCCATCGTGACTAGGTATGGGAAAAACAGACATTTACTCTAAAGAGCACGCTGCGCGGGCACACGGGCAGCGTGTTGGCCTTGACCTACGCGAAAGATAGGGAGTGGCTGTTCAGCTCATCGGGTAAGCGTCGCGTGCCTCTTAAATATTCATCCGCATTGACGCGGCGTAGGCGACAGCACCGTCCGAGCAAGTACACCCGTCCCCGTTAATATTCCCACTAATTTGTTCCATAGATCTGGTCAACAACCACATTAACGCCTTTATATGTCCTAGACCCTTACCTCGAAACCGGCGCAGGCGATCTATTTTCTCTCGCCTGGTCTCCTTCTCTCCAAACCATCTACATAGGCTGCCAAAATACATCTTTACAATGGTTCTCCTTTATCGACCTCTCTTCGCAATCATTCAGCGTCTCCTCGTCCCCGTCATCCCCACCACTGAGCGCAGTGCCCTCCACCTCCTCCTTTACAAACCTCGCCTCCCTCAATGGTCCAGTCTCAGGCTCATCCACACCCACCACTCACCCCACCCGAAAAGCCCACAAATTCTTCGACTCCTACCCTCAGTACGAACGCCGGGCCGCTGATCTATTCGCGCGCAACCCAAGCACCGGGACAGGATTCTCGAGCAGCCCACCTGCAACGGACATTGATCAACCCGGTCCACAACACGGGACTTTGTGCATCCCACCAGCGAATGTCATTGATTCAGCGCATTACGGGTATATCTATTGCATGGCTCTTCTTGAAGACGGGGAGAATGTACTCCTAGCAACAGGGAGTGGTGACGAGGCCGTAAAAGTCCGTTCTTATTCCTGTTTCATCCCTACAACGTGCTGACTCCCAAACTAGTTATGGACCTGTACCCCTGAAGGCCTGCGCCTTCAACACGAATTCTCCTGCTCCCATGGTGCAGTCCTCGCCCTTGCCGCACACGCTGATACCATCTACGCAGGGTGCCAAGACGGCTACGTCAAAGTCATTGATCTGGAGACCAAGACCGTCGTTAGGACCATCATAGTCCAGGAGGGCGTGGACATCCTATCGATGTCTCTCCTCGACTCGGATCTATATACCTGTTCCGCCGACGGTTGGATCAAGGTGCATTGCGTTTCCCCGGAGAAACAATACCAGTATAAATATTGACCTATTCCTCACCTAGCGCTGGTCTGCCTCCTTCGACTGCACTGCCTCCTGGTTGGGCCACGACGGCATTGTCCTCTCCTGCACCATCGACACAAATCCCCTCTCGCGATCTCCCACTCACCCAAGGCTCATAACAGGCGGAAACGACAACTACATCAAGGTACACACCCATTCCCAATCCCTTCACTTCCTGCATTAGTCTCATTTTTTCCTGACCTTTGTTTCCTTATCTTAGTTATGGCAAGTCGACCCACCAACGCCACGTACAGACAACGACGCCACAGGGGGCGTGCTCCCCGCCTCAGGCAACCATTCAATCACGGGTGCATTTCCCTCCTTTACGCTGACTGAATAGAGCAGAGCTAACAAACACGTAGATACCCTTACTTACGCCTTGTCGAAATTCGTCTCCATCCCTAGCGTGAGCAGTGACCCCGCGCACACCGAGGACTGCAGACAAGCAGCGATCTGGCTCAAAAAATGTTTATCCCAGTTGGGGGCCGATACGGCTCTTGTACGTCTACAACTATGGATCCATAAGTAGCCCATGATATAAACCAAACTCGTCACAGCTCCCAACAGGCGAGGGCAGGAACCCACTCGTTCTCGGTACATTTCATGGTATAAAGACAAAATCCGACCGGCCCAAACCCCGTGTCTTATTCTATGGGTGAGTCCACTCCTCAAAAAAAAAAAAGAAAACACCATGACATCAACACGAAAACCCAACGCAGGCATTACGACATCATCCCTGCCCCCTCACAAGGCTGGTCCTCGGATCCCTTCACCCTCACTGGGCAAAACGGCTACCTTTACGGCCGCGGCGTCACAGACGACAAAGGCCCCATCCTCGCTATTGCCTGTGCTGCAGCTGAGCTTCTACGTCGTAGAGCGCTGGGCGTGGATTTGGTGTTTCTGGTGGAAGGAGAAGAAGAGTGTGGAAGCGCTGGATTCGTTGAGGGCGTTAGGGGGTATAAGGTGTGTCTGGTGTGTTGTTGACGAGCAAAACTACAGGTTAATTCATGGTTGGGTAGGATGCTATCGGGGATATCGATGCGATTTTGGTGAGCAATTCGACGTGGATTGGGGAGGATAAACCTTGTATTACATATGGATTGAGAGGGGTCGTGCATTGTGCGCTTGAGGTACGTCCGTCAACTGTCTGCTGTCTTCTTTTTGGATACTCACCCTGATTTGTGAAGATTTCAAGTCACCTCCCCGACCTACACTCCGGTATCGAAGGCGGTGCCGTTGTAGAACCTATGCTAGATATGTACATCTTTGAACCCGTCCTCTTGCTCTTATCCGGTATTTAACAAAACATCAAAACGCAGGGTCCGCCTCCTCGCCTCACTGACAGACGGCCGAAGAAGAGTCCAAATACCCGGTTTCTGTACGTCTTTTTACTCTGATATGCACTCCAAAAACTTGTGCAGATATCAATCACTCTAATAGACGACCATGTCCGACCCCAAACTGACGAGGAACGTGAACTTTACAAGCTCCTCTCCTCCGTCACACAGCGCCCCGCAGCCTCGCTCTCCTCCCGCTGGCGCGAACCCTCGCTCACACTGCATACCATCGAGGTCTCCGGTCCCAAGAGTGTGTTTGCATTTCCATGCCTTCGCGTCTGTGTTTAGAGCTGAGTGATTGTGATTTTTAGACGCTACTGTTATTCCAGGATTCGTGAAATCGCAAGTGTCAGTACGCATCGTACCTGATCAGGATTTGGATACGATCGTCAAGGCGTTGGTAGAACATCTGGAGTCATCATTCAGGGCTTTACAGTCGCCCAATAAACTCAAGGTACACAAATATACAAACCAACCATTCTGTCCTCTGATCCGTTCTTTATTTTTTAGATTAAGGTAGAGCATACAGCGGATTGGTGGCTCGGGAATCTCGATGATCATTGGTTCGAGGCTCTGGAGAGTGCGGTGCAGGACGTGTGGGGCGTTGCTCCACTGCGTATCCGGGAAGGAGGGGTAAGCCATCGTTTATAGGGAATTTGGGACGAATTGACAAGACATAATTCAGTCCATCCCCTCCGTTCCTTACCTCGAAAAAGAATTCGGGTGTCATGCGCTTCATCTGCCGATGGGACAAAGTAATGTGAGCCCTTTCCTCTCTCGTGTTCCATATTACAACGATGCTGATTGAATTGAATGCGTCTGCAGGACCAAGCCCACTTGCCCAACGAACGTATATCACTAGAGAACTTACACAAAGGCAAAGCCGTCGTAGAAAAGTTCCTTCTCAATATCGCAGAAAAGTGCCCCCCTGCCGCAGTCTAGGCTATCCTGTTACGTGTTCATTTCTGACCTCCTTGACTGCGTGGTCCTTTGAGTTCCTGTATGTGTTCTAAGCACTTTTTGGTGTCCATGTTACTTTCTTTGTACTGTAAATTCTGTATTAATTCTTGTAGAATCAAAGTTTTCTATTCCCAAAAGGAAATGAAAGGCTCTGGTGTGGCTACGCAACGACGTAAATATGCAATCCAAAGCACATGTTCATTGGTTGCTCATTGGTGCTAGAAGTGCATGATCCAGGATCGCATGCCAACCAGATCACGCAAGGGTCGCAAATCCAACCTGAGTATTGCCAACATCAAAGACTACAAGATAAGCGTTAGAAAATAGGTCCCTCGCCGTATCAGATTCCTGACCTGTGTATACGTTCTGTAAGAAGACATCTCCAATGACCCAGACTAATGTACAGTCGGCATTATACGCGCCCGATGATTAAGAGATGGACGCACAACTTTGGCCGTCAGTACTGGATGGATTAAATGCAACCCCTCCCACACAATCTTGCGAGGTATTCGAAACCTGACCCAGGTTGAATATGTCGGGCGAAATGGGAAATTTTCGCCCGCCAAATATCAAGGAAACGTCATCCGGAGTAGAATCGCAGGGAACTAGATATCTCACCAAGAGCATTCAGTGTGGAGCAATGGTAGCTAATTTTCGATAAACTCACACGTGAAGAACCCCGGTCCTACAGTGCTCGATGCATCAACTGAGTGCGGGATAGCACTATAAAATTTGGCAACGCCTTCTGTGTCCCCAAGCACTAGGGTCGTTCCGGTATCTACGACAGCGGGCAACACTCCATTCTCGACGTCAAATGTCTGTCCAGCCACATGAAAACCGTCAAGCTTGACCTCCCAGAATCCCTGTGGAACAAATGTGAATGGTGATTGACTTCAGAGAAAGATGCCCCTCATGTACCTCTTGCAAAACAGGTAGTTGTGTCAAACTACCCTTGAACAAGGCATTATTGACCCCGCCCAGAAATAATTCGGATCCAGAGGCCGAAAGTTTAAAGGAAAACTTGGAAGCCGTCGTCTTATCTTGAGCAATAAGAGTTTGAAACACCGGATTTTCATGAAAAGCAGATATTTGAGGGAAGGCCATTCCCACAAGACCGTCCGCAGTGAAATTTGCGAGATCGTAAGCAGCCGTCTCTTTTGTCGTTGCGCCAACAGCCTGATTGGTTGCCTACATAATTTTTAACTTGAGAAGAGACTCACTGACAATGATTTGAGAGGGATGTTACCGTCAACTTGGCAATTGTCACCGTGTCCATGAACACCTCGCCTTGTACGGAAGACCCATCTCCATACTTGAGAGAGAAAAATTTGTTCAAATCTTTCGCTGTGGAGCTCTTGTTGGTGTTATAAATTGTATGACCAGCGCAATTCTTCGAACACCGACTTCCGGGAAGAAATATATCACTACTGCCTGGGATGTTAAATCAGATGAGGGTTGAGCAGCCATGATCACAAGAAAAGCCTGCCTGTATCAAAGTCAACTAGCGTATTTCCGTTCAGAGCTCAAATGTACTGCGTGATAAACGTTGACAACCAACCTAAGAACTTGACAGCTGGGGTTCCAACTGTGATCGAACTATACCACAGGGCACCGTCATTAGCTTCAGTCAAACTCGTTTGTCCTGTCGCACGCTTGGTCACCGTCTGCCTTGTGTCGCTTGGATGAGTAAAGCCCGTATTCTTTCGAAAGGCTTGAAATCCTCGTTCCATTTTACTTGAGGGTTCAGTTGAGGTAATATTCGTATGAAAATATCGATGGATGGCTTACTTGGCCGCACGAGTGATTTGATTTCTGAGGGCGTGGATGACAACAACGCCATTCTCGTCCTTCAGTGCAGTACGCTTCACCAGAGGTATAACCATGCCTGTCTGAGATTCAGATGATAAAGATAGATCGAGGACAGATAACAGGATAAATACGATCAGCCGCATGGTTGGATGTAAAGTGGGCAAAATGCGCACTCGAGGGTACCCACAAGCTTGGGTCTTTAAATAGAGATTCCTGTCCAGCTGAGTTACACATGGCGACAACGTGAATGACGCCAGAAGTAGGTCTATTCTTTTAATTTCTCGTAGCCCGATTAGAGCTGGGGTAGCAGGATTAACCTTAAAAGGTTGACAGCAAGCTCGAGACAGGAGTCGAGTAATGTATATAACTGCTTGCAATGCTGGAGACTACGGGGGGCCATTCAAGCTGTTGATCAAAGAAGACTTGAGGAAGTAATCCAATATATAATTCCCGAAAAACTGTCTCCGGCCCGGAATATCCGCTCCTATAATCTATTCATGCTTTGAAAGAACAAAAAGAATACAGTGCTCCATTCATAATGGCATGTAGGTAATCGTATTTCCCAAAAAAGGCTAGGTGAAGCGGAATAAACGAGAGTGACTGGAGTTATAATGTGGCGCATCTTGGACCAAGTCAGGCTTCAAACTTCATGATGTCATACAGAGCGAATTATTCAAATACGTAGAAGATTACCGCGGCCGGAAGAATACATTAACAAAGACAACGATGGCTGACCTCCGTACTCGTCCTCGTACTAGTACTATTACTGAGGTTTATTTTCGCAGCCAGCCCCCCTCTTCCCAGTTGCACCCCACCCGATAAACATCCGCAGCTCTCTGACTGGCATCAGTAACACCTTTCATTATCGCTCTGAGCCTACGAAAGTCGATGGGTTTCAAAATCCAGCCGTCCATCCCAACCTGGAGGAGCTCGTCATGTTGCTTCTCAGCAAGAGAAGCTGAGACAGCAAATATGGGCATTCGACCGTTCAGCTGATGTGAAATCCTGGTGAAAGGTAGCGAAGTTGAGAGCTCGAGATATCGAATCTTCTTTGTCGCCTCAAATCCGTTGAGAATGGGCATTCTACATGTTTGTGTCAATATCACCAGGCGCAGATTTGCGAAAGTTCGCTGACTGGAGATCCATCAAGATAATGTCGAACTCTCGATCTAATGAAACTAAGTCAAACCCTTCTTGCCCATTCGTGGTGGTTAATACAGTGTGTTTGTCCAGTGTCAGCCGTTTCGCGAGAATCAAACGATTGATGTCGTTGTCCTATTATCAAGAAAAAATATTTGAGCTTCCCGCAATCCGCCGAGGGGGAAATGTGGATGTGTACCTCAACGATGAGAATTCTTAAATAAGGGTGTTCGGCGGTAGGAGCCGAGGGAAAGACCGGAAGGTGTGGTTGTGACCGACGTGCCATTGTTTGAACCTCGGACGCAAAAGTATCGACCTTGACTGCTTTGATGGGTGGCATAGATGCGATAGACTCGATTCTCTTCTTGGAAAAAGACGTAGATCTTGTAGAACCCTGACCTACCATGGCTTGGACAAAGCTGTCGAGATCGACTGAGGTGCCACTCGACCTTCGACGAGGATGAACGAAAGTCGTAAGAGATTCTCCGGAACTAATGGACGATATCGACAGTGCTGGAGAGCCCGGAATAGAGGATAGTGCAAGCGGGATCAAGAAGGAAAACCGGCTACCCCCGCCCACCTTGGAGTCCACTCGGAGTTGTCCTTCTAGCTGTTCAACGATCCTGGCAACCACAGCAAGGCCGAGGCCTACATCTCTTTTAAGTCAAAAGTAGTCCTAGACAAAATCTGCGACATACCTAGATCAGCATTCCCAGGTACTTTTGGCTCCAATGTCCCAACCTGTTCGAAATCTCGAAAAATACCCTCAAGCTTTTCTGTGGGCATCCCGCTTCCAGTATCTGCCACCGCGATATCGACAACCGTTTGGTTGGTGGTTATCGCCCTTTCGGGTTCGTCGAATATCGTACAGCTCACTGTGATGGCGCCCTCCGTCGTGTGCTTTACTATAGATGCTAGATTGAGCGAACATCGAAAAGCGTCAAAGGCGACGTACGAGCGTTAGCAGTCAAGTTTTGCACAACAGTTTGTATTTTGGTCGCATCTCCAATAACTGATCTAGGGCTTGACTCTAGCTCTAAATTGAATTCAAGATTTCGCCGTTCCGCCTCTTTGCGATAAAGACGAGTCGCCTGTTCAATGGCATCCCGAAGATCAAAGGGCTCGTTGAAAGATGTCTCTCTTCCACTCTCGAGTCGAGTTAGATCCTGGACGATGATTAGTTGAGAGACTAAGAAAGTAAAAAGAGGATAGGCAAACCAGCAGATCGTTAATAGTAAATAGCAAACTCTAAAAGATATGGGATCAGGTATATGAATTGAGACATTGGTCCTTGCCTACCTTTGAGGCTGCATGAGAACGACTAAGGTTCTCTCGAGCCTCGTTATCTAAGGGCCCATCAAGCGCTAGTTCAAGATAACTGATGAAGAATTAGGTTCCATCCGAAGCGTTCATGCAAGCACTAACTTGATTATATGGTTCAGAGGTGTTCGAACTGAGCAATAGGCGAGAAATGAGATCTGAGTAGCGATGGTTTATTTATTAGCTTCACCTTCATGGCTGGCATTTGATAGTAAAATTTCGGTGAGTTTTGTGGTTTGCAAGGCACTCTCCTTTTGTCTCCAGACCTCTATGAACTGAGAAGGGCTACTTTTAATAATGATGGCAGTAAATTGCCGACCTTGACTCACTTTCCCATACACTAATGCCAGAACGCCAGCAGTCTCCAATTGCTCATCTGTCCACGCTCGACTTCGCCCTGCGACGACTTCAGACCAAGTCTTGAACGACTTTCGCGGCTCCAAAGTATGTTCATGCTCTCGGCCATCTTTATAAGGTTTTCCTGCCCATCTCACTTCTCGAGGTTGGCCTTTGCGCAGAAATGCAATGAAATCTGTTCCTTGGCTTGAGAGAGGCACAAGAAGCAGCCCCGCAATAACCTTTAGACCTTCACGAAAATTGTGGAACACGATATACGAACGAGGAATGTGCACTGACCTTGCCTAAGATTAAGGTCGGGAAAATCGCGCGCCACAGTCTGAGAAATCTGGATCGTGCTGAAGAATAGCAGTCAAGTTGAAGCTAACACGAGTGAAGAAACGAAGAGCGCACTTAAACTTCTTCAGTCTGAGGTACTCTGCTATAATCAAAGTCTCCTGGCCATGCTGGTTGGCTCCAATGATCTTGGCGCCTTCTCCAATGACTAATATACCAGAATCTGCGTCAAATAGGCCGAGAAGATCATCGGTGTTGCTAACGATGTACCCAGCCTAGATTAAAGTTCGATATTTGTTCAGCACTCATCTGATACTTAGTTCCACATACCGTATGTCGGTTAGACACCATACTGTTGATCTGCCAACTGCGTTAGAAGGAACAGGGCCGGTCGAGAACAACAGGACCCATACCAGTTTACGAGTGTGCAATCGTTGCGCATAACTAAGTCGCTCTATGTTTCTTGATATCGACTGACTGAGCAGTCGAAGCATTTGCCTTACAGCAAACGAGACACGCATCCCATGTGGACCGTACGAGTGGCAAGTTATGAGGCCCCACAAGGCCCCAAATGCCAGGATAGACTTGAGAAGCTGATTAGGGCTAGCACCTAGCAATTAGGC
>JABAJS010000041.1:0-13814 GCA_018221635.1 Tephrocybe sp. 10521TJB | reverse complement strand
GTGAATGATGCCCAACTTCTTGTCCTCGCAGATGCTGGCGATGAAGGTGGTGTCATCATGAACTCCGCGATGTCTCTTCTTCAGGGCCTCTTTCCTGCGAATCCCAATTACACCACAACACTCGCGAATGGAACGACTATCGAGGCGCCCCTGGGTGGATACCAGGTTTGTCTTGCTATTTGTTGCTCACCGTCAATTTTTGCTAATAATTTGGCACCTACATAGTATATCCCAAGTAAGAGCCTCGTCATCCAATTGAGAGTAACTATGTCTCATTTCTTTATCAGTCCAATCCGTGGAGCCAACAAACGATATCACTCTTGAAGGTTGGACAGACTGCAATGTAAATATTTACCTTTTACTTCCGATGAATGAGTGCTAATTTATGCATTGTCAGACATTCACTACGGCGAATAACGTGTTCTATAATTCTACCGAGTTCCAGCAAATGGCGGCCGAATACAGTGATTTCCTCTCTTTGCTGCCTCCGTATCTAGATGGACGCCCTGTCACCCTCGAGAACATGGTATGTGCCAATTTACTTGCTTCACAGCTTTGCTGATCAACAGCCTAGTGGAATGTAAGGACCATTTTTAGATGCACATTCTACTCGTCCCGGCCGACGATGCACAACTAGATCTACGATTTCATGAACGTTCAATACATCCATGACGCGGCCTATGCCCAGGCACTTCCCGCTGGTTACCTTGAGACAGCTCGTTATCTGGCTAACTGGCACGAATACAATATTTTCAGTAGCCCTGAGCTCACTGGCATCGGAAACAGTGCGTGTTTATGAAGCAGGAGTTTGTATTGTGCCTTGACTCTAAACTAGTTGGTGGAATGACTATAATTCCGTCGATCCTCGGTGGCTTCGCGGACATCCTCGATGATACCAACCCGATCAAATTAGTTTATCATGCCATCTCGTACAAGCCGTTCATTTCTCTCTTTAACATGACTCAAGTTGCCGAGGCTGCACCTGAACTGGCCGGAATAGGCTCGTATATATTTCATGCTCTCTGAATACTGTACTTATTCTAAAATCAGTCAACTATGCCGCGGCAGTTGCACTCGAAGCTCGTCAACCGGCATCTGGGGAGCCTACATTGCGATTTAACTTTATGAATGGCACAGGAACGAACTGGACGACCTACAATGTCTTGGGCTCTTCAACCGATGTCCTCCTCAGCGACTATGTCAACTACCTCCAAGTAGCCTTTCTTCAACTGTTTAATTCTCCTTTGTTCTAGTACTGACTCGGAACACTTGCTAGCCTTTGGGAATCAGCTCTCTTAACGATTGGTGTTCTGTCTGCGAAAATAACGAAGACAGAGGATGCGCTGCCCTCGCCCTTGCTGCCTCCACCGCTGTCGCAGACAGCCGCCCAAAAATTAGCCCTGTTGGCGCTGGTTTCCTCGGCGCGGGATTAATGCTAGCTGTCGCAATCATCATGTTTATCATGTTATTCTTCTTGGGTTGCTTGACCTTCGGTGCTGGGCGGTCCAAACGAACGCGCTCGACGAAGCGGTCTGATGTGGGCTTTGCTCTCAATCTCTCCAGAGCAACATGACTGATAAATTGACACCCAGAGCGAGGAAAAGGCATAATTGGAAGGGACAACCATGATAAATCGAATTCAAAGGCTTTTGCAATCCTGTAACAGTAAATCATATGGAATCATTTTTGCATTCTACATTTATGTATTGTACAGCCTAGGAGAAGGAGGAAAGTCGCTGCTGTCATGACCGTACATGGGTTCCGCCGTCTTCACCTAAAGTCATTGCCTTGCTCATCATATGCCATCATGTCATCATGGTCTGAATGTTCGTGAAATTCGTCTACGAGCTGTGTGTAAGTGTTGTCCAAAAAAGCCATGAAACAAGAACTCACCACTCCCAGATGACGACTCAGAGCCATCGTCTTCAGGATAGTCATTTTTGTAATATTCTTCAGCTGGAGAAAAAATTGAACATTGTCTGTCAGTGGCGACATTGACGGGTGATAACAAACCATTGGAATCTTCGTCAGCTTCGTCCTCTTCTTCAGATTCAGAAGCAGAGTCGTATGGATCAGTGATTGAAGGAGGAAGTCCCGATCTGATCTATGTTAACTGTGCACGGCAAGGGAAGAGGAGGTGAAACGGCATGTACAGTGTTCCAATATTCGCGGCCTCGTTCCATTCACTCAAAGTCGCTGGCCTGTGGTAAAACACGTCCCATACATAGTCGTCGGTCTGCATCGAAACATCGCCATCGGGTGCCATGCCTTTGGCAGGAGTAGGATCTATGATCACATCATGGACTTCAAAGAATAAGTTGGATGCAATTTCGATTCTTCGGCAGCTTACGCTTCAGATAATCGTTGAGCATCGGTAGGAATTTCTCCATCTCAGGGTCAACGGAGGTAGACGCCTGTTCGCTTGTAAGGACAGCATCAAACATCTTGAAGTCCGGTTGTGTGTGCTTTGGTGGGATGTCCTTCGAAGACAGGACTTTTGGTCTTTCGGAACCTGGTCCGTCATGTTGGGTCAATAAAGATCGGTATAGATCACGTACGGGTTAGTGGGTCGCGGAGCCCTGACGCCCTCGGCACTTTCATCATCGTATGTGTTGTGATTGAGAACGGTGTAATGGCGTGTGTCGTCCTTTGGTTTCAGAACGGGTGCGGGGCTATGCTCGAGCTCAGACGTGATCGTTGTATTAGATACAGCAGGTGCCTCGCGCGCAAGTCGAGAAATTTGGTCCTTGAAATGATAGAGAGTTCAAAGACATATGATACAATGTGGCCTAGGCATATCGCACCTGAATATTCCTTGCCTGCTTTTCGTCCTCCCAAGCATCTTTCTCAACCGTCTGAGCAAACTTGAATACGCCAATCCCACGCGACTTCTTTCTTCGGACTCGTGATTCAACGACTATCGAGGAATAAATTGCATTTGTTATCAATTAGGATGAGTAAATGAGGTACCGAGCGCGTCGAGAGGCTCCTCGTTGCGTTTCCTCTTGATGCGAAGGATGGTGTACGACTGGGGCAATGCATCAGCTGTGTCGATATCCATATTGGCGTCTCTGCCAGAGGCTGGTCGTTGGCGAAGAGCTTGTGAGCTCTTCCGCGGATCAACGGGTGGCAAGAGACTCAGATCTGATTGTTGTTCAATGTTTTGTGTTGACTGGCACTTGTCAATTAGGTGCTCTGTTATTCGCTCAAGGCTACAGCCCAGCCACAGCAACTCATCCTCCATCCACTTGAACGTCGCAGCGCAGTTCTCCCGGCTCCTTCCTCGTGGTCTCGTCTATGAAACGTTGTATGCGATGAAATCATTGATCAACGGTGCGGCTATGTGGCCGGAACACTGGAGTTTTTTTGGAATTCCTTGTTCTTTCTGCATATCTGTGGTATCTGTGACCTCTAGGATCGGAGGTTGTCCATATATTCTTCAAAATTCTCCTTAGATATTGCTATTCGGCGGTATCCCCAATGGAACATCCTGTTCTCTCGTGCATATATAAACTGAGGACTGTGACTTCGCCGGATCATCATTGCAACCTTGCCCACTGGTTTTCAAAGATGACCCTCGTTTTGTGGCTCGCTCTTCTCATTGTCATGTATTTAGCTTTCATTCGACTTTCACGACTTCATGGCCGCTCCCCGTGCCTCCTGAGAATACGTCTTGCATCGGAGTATGGTCAGGGTTGGTAGTCTCATAATCCCTGGTTTGTCGACCTCATATGTTTGACTTCCAATGACTTGATGTCTGACGCGCAAAAGCCTTAGGAGCTACTCTCCTGTGGAGCACATTCTTGAATAAAGACGAAACGTTCAGCTAAGACGTATGTGTTTACTGGTTGACTCATGTAGTATCGTCTAGAATGATATTAACTCTGACTGCTATCCTCATAGGTTGTGCTGTAGTTCCTATCAGTTGTACCATATGAATTTTGTTTCAATCCGCTAGATCAGTTACGAGGTTCTGTACAAATACAAATGTCCATTGTTATTGGATTTGCTGAATGCGCCTAAAGCTCCTCCTCTCCGACGGCACCAACCTTTCCCGGGCTTCCAGCAGTCTTCCAAGCGCCAAGAATGAGCCCAACAACATCTTCAACGCCCTTTTTCTCTTTGATGCTGGTGAAGACAGTAGGCCCGTCACCACGCATCAACTTTGAGTCTCGTTCCATGACCTCAAGTGAGGCATTGACATGGGGCGCGAGGTCGATCTGTTGACTATATGAACCTAGGTCTTTGAAAATTACATGAAACTCACTTTGTTGATGACCAGTAGGTCTGACTGGGAGATTCCGGGACCACCTTTTCGAGGAATCTTATCACCCCCCTGAATACAGAATAGTAAGCACTCTTGAGTTTTGTGCTGTATTGGAAAATCAAACCGAAACATCGATAACGTAGATGATGTAGTCCGCCAACTCCCTCGAATAATTTGCAGCCAAGTTGTCGCCACCACTTTCGACGAATAGGATTTGGCAGCCGTATTTCGCCTGGAGTGTTTCCAAAGCGCCCATGTTGGCGCTGATGTCTTCTCGAATGGCCGCATGAGGACAGCCACCTGTTTCGATGGCGAGAATTCGTGAAGCAGGCAATGCGCGATTTTTGATCAGAAACTCTTGATCCTCGCGAGTGAAGATATCGTTTGTGACCGTCGCTAATGAAGCAGATCAGGCGTCCATCTCGCCTCAACTCAGGTTTTGGGCTCACCGATATTCATTTCCTTTCTCAGCCTTTGGCACAGAGCCAGAGCCAGAGCCGTCTTACCTGATCCAACTGGGCTGGCATGAGGTGAGGGCGCGTCTAAGTGATTGCGAATGAATGTCCCACGAACCCGCCAATTCCAACAGTAAACCCTCTTTCTTCGAAATTGCGCAAAGAATAGTCAGGCAAATCGCGTTCAGCAAATTTTCCTACGTAAACTCTTTTTAAATTAACGCTTGAGTGTTGGGGTTGAAGCGCGAACCAGGATGATCTAATTGTTCATGGGTATGACCATGATCTCCTCCGTGGGAGTGCGAGTGGGAATGGGAGCCATCGTGCGAGTGGGAATGCTGGGGCTCACTGGAGGCGGACAGGCTGTTGATGAAGGGGACGTTCATTGTAGTGGGTGGAAGATGAGGAAGATAAGATGGTACTCAAGGAAATTCCATGAGATCATCGCGGGCCGATCATATCATATCCGGCCTCTTGCCAACACGTTTACCGTTTGACTCTAAAATTTCTTAGGATTTCCTAGGAATTGCTTCAACGCTGAATCTTGAATCGCATGAGAAAAACTCCGAATGCTCTGGTGATCTACGACAGTTCCGGCGATGAAGGACACGAGTCAGACGCTCAGCAACCCAAGTTGAAAAAAAGGCGCGTCTTACATCACGTCTTAACCCTTTGACTTCTAGTGACACGTGTTGTGATATAGAAAGCTCCCTTCACTGTCTTCTACCTTGTTGACTCCAGCGCCCGTAGATCGCCCAGAGTTACACCAGGGTCGGAGACGCACACAACCTCACGTCGAAGGCCAGTGGACGGCGCATGTCTTCGTTTCACTAATGGTGCAACGCCACTCGCCTTTGAATAGCCTCATAGACGACATGTTAAATCAGGCGAAACAGATGGCTCCAACTCTAAATGACTTTTGGAATGGTGAAATGTCGAAGAAACGTGAATTGCACCTCTCGCTTTCTCGGCCCACCTACTTACGGGCCCATCAGAGGGAGGATCTAAAGAATGCAGTCAGAGATATATCGAAGCAGTTTTCACCGTGAGTTCTTGTTGAACCCATAAATCATCGTACGAAATTTGATATCAGAGCTCCTGCCAGTTTCACGGTATCCTTCGCAACATTTTCAGAACTGTCCAATGATGAACACACAAGGACGTTCCTTACGATGGAAGTAGGCGCAGGACATCACGAGGTGCACGCTCTGTCTCGTTCGTAGATAAGCTAATTCACTCATTGGAAACTTTATAGCTTCGAGCTATGACTGATGCTCTGACACCCACATTGAAAGCGATCCGGCAGAAAGAATTCTACACCGACCCTCGTTTTCACGCATCCATTGCTTGGGCTCTCCTAGACTATCAAAATTCTGAAAGTACAGCCGCCGACACGAGCTACAAAGTGACCGGAGGTACCTCAACTGTCTTACATATGACTAGCGATGCATCTGCTTCGGCGTCCGAGTCAACATTCCCCACTATTCCTCATCTTCCCAAGGACTTGGTATCGACCTTGAACGATACGTACAGCGAAAGGCTGACAGCGGCAAAGATAGGCACCTATGCTATTGAAACGATCTCTGTAAAAATTGGGAACAAAGCACACACTTGGCATCTCTCAGGATGAACCCATGGAGAAAGTTGAAGGCAACGATATGTCCTGGCCCCGTATGGACACGAGCCTGTGTTGCGGTACCATAGTTTGGCGGCGGCGGTTCACTAGTCCAATTTAGATCTTTTTTCACAAAGGCCCCTCGAGGTCGCACTCTCTACTGAGATATGCTCAATGATTGGCGATCTTTTGAAAGTCCTAATCACTGATTCGGCGTCTCTCGACTACTGTAGCCGACTTCACCCTACACGATCACCGAAGGCCAGTGCCATCCGCACAAGGACCGCGACAGCGCGATGACATGCCATCAGAACTTGTCGAGATGGACCAGACCAGACAGACCCATTGTTCAGACAATTTGAACTAGATATCCAAACGACGCCGTAACGAAGGCTGATTATTTCTCGGTGCGGGTAGTATGAATCAATCATGCCTTTGTCTTCAGTGTTAGATTGATCGTTTCAATTCTGGGTTAATTCATCTCAAAGGGTTTGTTTCGCTGGTACACCATCTGGACCCATCTCCTACGTGTTGCATTGCGGATGCTGGAGTTTTCACCTTCGGCGTAATGCTTAATATTGAAAAACTGTTGCTGAAAAACTCTAGGGTTAACCCGGTCGAATACAACTATGCTCCACCTCTGAACGGAACCACAGTGCCCTTCGCCAGTTGAGCTGACCATGATTATTATGCCTCCTATGACATTAGGGGAAATACTGAGGTTGGTTGCAGTTTATACTAGTAGGCGACTGGTCTCCTCCAGTCACGTCCGTCTCTCCCCGCTTTGGAGTAGTGAGAACGGGCTGGGCACTTGTTTCCGATCCCAGCAATTGAAGTCCTGTGTGTCCACATGATCCCAACTCCTGAGCACTCGGATGAGTCGCAACAAAAACTTCTGAGTCTGGACGGAAACAAATTTTCAGATACGAAATGCCGACATCAGGTGTTCAGGAACCCCGAAGCAGATGATAACCTTATGGAAGGTGGAAGAGCTCTTACCCCCGGTGATCTGGTCGTATCAATATATCGAAGCAAACAGGTCGTATGCTGTCGTATCACAGACGCGTAACATGATCGGCAACAATTGAAGGAAGAATGATCAGGCAACCCCTGCCTAAGTTTATCTGTGGCGCTTATGCAAAACTGCCTCCTGTTTGAAGTGTAAATGACAGGCAGCTCAAGTCAACTCGCTGAGTGCTGACCCGGATCGACTAGTGCACTTTCACCACCTTCTTGATCCTCATCCTCCGTCCAGGGCCAGGGGTAGCTTTCAAACTTCGATTTCAGTGCACCATTGAGAGAATGAACTAATCCTTTGCTCTCCGACATGTCAACATTGATAGCAATACAAGGCTGACATCTATATTGGACTTCATGGATGCAATGCCATGTGCTAATGATCAAAAGAGGTGTCGACCTGAGAAAGAAGCGATTTGGCTTCCCGAGACCGAATTGTAACGCGGTATTGAAAAGGAACAGGACGGCTGAGTGCAACCCGGTCAAGAGCAATACTAGCGCTAGCAGATATTCGTACCTTGTGAGGGAAGTCACAAACGCCATTTGCGGTTCTATCTCTTTGCCAGAAATTTCATCCAACGCCTTGGATATCTTCAATGTGGAAAGAATCGTCGCGATCGCGATCCAGAGGCTGTTCTGCGCGAGATGCCGACCGGGACATTTCCTATAAGTATTACATTCATTGAGGGAATGGTAATCACTAAAAATAGAGGTAAGTGACCTTCTGCCAAAGCCCCATGGCGCAGCAGATACAGGTTCGCCACGTCCCGTTGGGCTTGGGAGATACCGTTTGGGGTCAAAACTGGCGGCATTCGTGTATAGTTTGTCGTCCCAAGTCATAGACCTGTCATATTTTCGATCCCCAGATCCACCGTTCAAATTACAAAAGAGCCTACCTGATATTAGATATCACGATCGACCCTCCCGGGATAAACATGCCGTTGTAAACGTCGTCTTCCATGGCTCGATGTGGTATACCTATGACCCGAGGTCGCTATGACTGGGCTCTTCAAGGAGTAAAGTAGCCTACGCGGACTTGCCTGTTGGTAGTGGGGGGTGCCATCTTAAACTGTGTGAGGCGGATGTAGGTGATATGCAACATAATCAGTGATTACCTGAGAGTTTCTTGCAGAATGCAGTCTACGAACGGCAAGGACTCGCGATCATTGAACTCAGGAAGGCGGTGTGATCCAATGACTGCATCAATCTCAGCCTGAGCTCTTGTCTGGTATTCAGGGTAAAGGATCATCGCCAAAATAAACACGGACAGCGCTGAGGATGTCTGAAAGAGGAAAAGGTCTAATGAGCAGAAGAATAATATCGGTTGAAATCTACCGTTTCTGCGCCTGCGAAGTAAGTCATTGTTGCAGTGCCTTTGATGTCTTCGATGCTATAAGCATCGCCCTCATCACGGGAGATTGCATCCAGCTGAGCTGCTACGATGGACTGTTTGGCAGTACCTTGTTCCTGTGTTGAGTATCAGCGAGGTGAGCTGTGTGTTATGGGCAAAGCACACACCAGCTGGGCTTGTACTGCCTGGAATGGAAGATCATGCATTTGCTGCACCCTCGGAGCCCAATTCCTCGCAAGATTGATGTAATATGTACCAGGGAACCAAGATGGCAGGTATTGCACTGAACTAACTTGTCAGGATTTTCAAATTTGGATCGAAGGATAACTTACGGATAGGGAAAAAATCAACGAGCGTACCCCCGGCTGACCCTGTCATTGCAACGGCTGCACCGACCTCTTCAGCAAGCTGCACATGTGGGTCATGAATCGAGGTGACTCTGTGTCCGTAGGTGATGTGCATGACAATTGCCGTCGAAAATCTGTCAAGACAAGTTCTTGTTTCAACTTAGGTAGAGCAACACATCGCAGACCTTGTCAGAGCCTCGTCCTTGTCTTTGGGGTCTTCCGACAGATGTTGGGCCAATATGCGTGCTTCTGCACATTGTAGCGGCCGATATCTAGCTGCCACAATCTTGTTAAAGTGCTGCTGAAATATGCGCCGATGAATTTGGAAGCGTCTTCCATATCCCAACATGGGTAAGGCATGTGACCATCCCATACTGTAGTTCCCGCAAATTCATGACAGAAATCTGGAACTAGTTGTGTGGCACGAACCGCTGCAGAACTCTGACAAGCGGCCTATCACTGTAATTAGCGCTCCTCCTTTCCATCAAATTCTCTGCAGCTTCGGTGCTATTGAGAACGACCATGGTGCGACCCAGAGCATCGAGATGTATCACATCGCCTAACATGCATTATTGATGCTAAGTAGCAGTTTGAAATCTTTGATGTTGGCGTACCATATAATTTACTCAAACTATGAAAAAATAGGTGATGATCTGTGAACGGTATCAACCTGAGGTGTCCAATGAGCGGGTCAGGCAAAGGTCCTGGAGGGAGCGGAACAAGTCTTCGATATTTCGGTTTTCGATAGACACAGACTGCCACAAAGGCGCAGACTGCAGTGATGAACAGAGGGTAGACAAGAGACATGGCGGCAGAAAAGACCAACGCTGCTCATTCATTTCGTCAGACACTAAGTATATAAGTTAGTATGTCGTCAATATGCTCTCACGATGTCAATGAACTGACAGGGCAGTCACAGGAGCTTCGTCGACCCTGCAAGACATTATGCAATTTACAGACTTGTCAACGCCAGGATCACCCTGATTGGGAACTGTAGGCGCGTTGATATGTTATAAAATGTGTTCACCTGAATATTTGTCTCTGACACTGAATAAAGGCTACTAAGCAAATATGAGTGTGAACCACTAGCAAGTCTGTGCGCTCCGCGCCCAGTCGTCCGACAGCTCAGCACTTAGTAATAGTTACCTGAAGTATCAGCTCCAGAAATGATATCCCTAGCAGCCTGCGATCGGGGTTGGATCTTAAGAGGGAATGGTCGTGGACGGCTGAGAAAGACGGGTATGAGTACAAGTGGTGACAGATGGCAAGCGAAGCGAGGGCATACCTTGAAACCGAAGTCTGGAAGATTTCTGCAGGTGTGATTTCTATTCCGTCCTTCCCAATGACTTTCGAAATGTCGACTGTCGCCAAGATTGTGGCAATTGCGATCCAAAGTGTAGCATCAGCGAGGTGACGACCCGGGCAAACTCTGTATAATGAGTAAGTAAACAGAATGGACAAACTAGATGAGAGCACCTGGACACGTACCTGCACCCGAAGCCCCAGGTTGCAGTTGGGATGGGTTCACCCCGACCTGTGGGCATCAGTAGATATCGAGATGGGTCGAAGGTACGGGCATCAGCATAGACATTTTTGTCCCATGTCATGCTCCTGAAATGTTGAATTAGGTCAGGGTTCCTGCAATATAATTGCACCCAAACCGGATATTGGCAATGATCACTGAATCCTTCGGAATGAACATGCCATCATAAACATCGTCCTCTAATGATCGGTGGGGGACTCCTACATGGGCTGCAAGTCAATGGGTATCACGGAGTAGCAAATTCTGGGAAATCACCAGAAGGCAGAGGGTGATGCCACCTACAACAGGTTGAATTAATGGCTTGCAAGAAAAGTATGGGAAAGTACCTATGAAGTTCATGAAGAAGACATTCCAGATACGGCAATGAGGATCGGTCGTCAAAGTCAGGAAGCCGTCCATTTCCTATGACACTGTCGAGTTCTTCCTGAGCACGGGCTTGACATTCAGGATACAGAACCATTGCCAGGAAGAAGATCCAAAGAGACGAAGAGGTCTGATGCATACGATTAACTCAGTATACTTTGTAAAGAGGCCAGGATCAATTTACGGTGTCTGCTCCAGCGGCATAAGCAATTGCACCCGCGCCCTTGATATCGTCAATGTTGTATCCAGCGCTGCCGTCATCATGCAGTAGTGTTTCCAGTTGAGTAGTCATAATGGATGTCTTGGCCATTCCACTAGCCTGGTAAGACAGCAGTCAATAAGATTTGACTTGAAGCCAGTAGGCGTGTACCATCTTGGCTTGCACATCGTTGAACAGGTAATCATAGAGTGCCTTTACTTTGGGAAGATTGTCTCTTGCGTAGTAGGCATAGAATGTCCCGGGGAACCATCTGGGCAAGTACTGCACTGTAGGTCAAAGTCAAAAAATAATAATGAAAGATACATGGAAACAATGGGTGCACGAAATGGGAAGAAATGAAGCAAGCTCCCACCAGGGGATCCTCCCTGAGCAAGAGCAGCACTCACTTCCCTTGCAAGTTTGATATAAGGGTCTTGCAACAATGTAATCTGATATCCGGAGACAATGCGTACGATGATGGTAGTGACAAAGCTGCATATGAAGGTTCATGATATATCTGAGAAGGTCAAAAAATGTACACTTACATAGAAATTATTTGCTCCATTTCCGGTACATCAGGTCCGCTTGAAAGCTTCTGAACAAAAATACGGGCTTCGCGGAGCTGAACTGGAAGGTGCTTTGTGCTCGCAATCTTGCTGAAATGCTGCATGAACAGGCGACGATGAGTTTGGAATGATTTCCCGTAACGCAAAAATGGCAAGCTGTTGGTCCATCCCATTCTTCAAACTGGCATTAGAGGCTCGCATTGACAAACTGAATAGCTTAGTTACTCACTCGTTCAACGCCCTTGGGATGAATTGATCACTGTAGTTGGTGCTTCATTTATTGAGCAACTCGATTGCCCTCTGGACACTGTTCACGATAACAGTGATACGACCAAGGGTGTTTAAATGGATAATATTGCCTAAGGGGCTACTTAGCTAAGAGATGCCCTTGACAGAACAAGGACAACACACCATAAGTCTTGCCCAGTTCGTAGAATGATACATGCAGCTCAGGCATAAGGGCATGTCTGAGGTGACCTATCAATGGGTCTGATGGAGGACTAGGAGGCAATGGTAGGCTCTGTGAGCGCCATCTATGATATGCTCAGAGAAGCAGGAGATAACCTGGGATAGAGAAGAGAATAAACCAGAGGGAGATCATGTTGAGCTCTGAGAGCGATGATGCTCCTCATACTGCCTTTTATGCAAAAACAGAGAATTTTTTAAAACATATAGTAGAAGGGAGCACCTAGCAAGCACAAAGGCTATCCCCATGTGTTTGTGTATTGGCGGCACCATGACTGTAACAATCAAATGATCACAACACGCTTGCAGATCTCTTTCATTATATAAGCACACCACGTGACCACATGTTGCGCCGCAACACCTTGAGGTCGCAAGAATACATGTCATAAAACTGTCATTTTCCTTGGTTAGATCATCGTTAAGAACATCTCATCAAAGTGGGTCAGGTTAATCATGCAATCGTGGCCATTGATCATAGTTTCAACATACCTCAGCCACCCAGACTTTGGAACCTGCCATGAAGAAAGTACTAATCTGTATTATTCTAGGCTCTCCACCCCCCACCGCGGAACATGATCTCAACTTTTCGTCGATAAGACCTGTATGTTGGTAAGTCAGGAATATGACTTGGTATCAACTAATGATGATCAAGTTGCTTCCAGGACCACTGTCGTATTCAATGGGACTCACACTGCATAGTGAAGGGCAATATTTTCTTCCGTTTCAATATAGCAGCTTGATCATAATATATTCAGCAAATATTTTGACCATGAAGTTGAAAACAGCGCCACCTCGTATGGAATCAGGTTTTAAAACTTCATTGAGGTAGTTCATAGCAATTGCATTCATAATTTATACAAATGTTGAATGGATGTACAAGTTATTGCATACCAATTAGTGCTTCTCTGTTATCAAATTCACAGGCTGTACATGCAACTTAGATTGTAAAAGTGATAGGTTGACCATGGTATGCCTTGGCAGCACTAAACCCCAATGTCACCCTGTTTTGTGGAGCAGGTAAGGAATAATTTTCAAGGGTAGTTTAGAATAGAGAATAGTTCTCATATCACTACTTCCTGCAGCTTGAAGTTCCTGAGCTCGAAATGTCTGTGGCCCAGATACCATGCAAAAAGCATAGATTGTTATCACTGAATTGCTAATTATCTGCACAATCATTGTTTGTAGCGACTGCATATTCCCTGTCGAGGTTCAGCTTGCCATTGAGCCTGCATTGAGCGATGCCAATAAATGTTAAAATGATACTAACATTGTTTCATCAATCAGAAAGTCAGGGGTGTTGCTCTCAGGTGATCTGTAATTCCAGGGGCAGAGCCATGAGAAGATATATTCACTGAATTGTAGTACTAGATCATTGCCTCTTGTCAAGTTTGCAATGACATGATGACATAGATGAATTAAAGCCTCAGCAGGCTTCGGATATCCTGAAGACACCAAATAACAAGAACAATATTAAAATATCAGAATATAGTTACTTGTTGTATGTATGTTTTTTGTATCAAGGTATCACCAGTATTTCAAAAGCATGATGATCCACTAGAGCTGCTACTAGTGATTAATTATTAAGTGCCCTTGACTCATGTTGATCAGCTTGTATTCTCTATTCTC